>OX451219.1:45722261-45954785 GCA_949628195.1 Phasia obesa
CTAAAAAAATAAGTGTCTTTAAAAAATTAAAAAAACACTTCAGTCTAATTATTTAAGCATTTCGAAATTAAACAACGAAAAACTCACAAAAAATAAGCAAGTGATTTGAAATCACAGCGATTTAATGCCACATGATTTCAAAAATGTTTGTACACCTTTTATTTTGAACTCAAATCACATTGATAAAAAGTGATTTTCAGAAGAGTCCACACTATTTTTTTTTTTTTTTTTTTTGAAGTGAAAAACTTATTTAGGGTCGTTGAGCACTTTTTGGTTGAAGAAAAAATTATTGAATTCAAAAACCGTCGTCACCATTATTGATTATTATTGAAATGAAAACTTTTGGTTGAAAAAAAAATATTGAACTCAAAAAACCGTTGTCACCTCAAAAACCGTCGTCAAATTTTGGTTGAAGAAAAAATTATTGAACTCGCATCATCGTCGTTAGTTTTTATAGATAGATCTCCTGGTTTCTATAGATAGATAGACTGAGTGACAGTGTGACTGATTGTCTGACTGACTGATTTACTGTTTGATTGACTAACGGTCTGACTGATTATTTGACGGTCTAACTGTCTAACGATCTGATTGTATGACTGTCTGATGGTCTGACGGTCTGACTCACTGTCTGACTATGTGACGGTCTGACTATTTGACGGTCTGACTGTCTGACTGATTGTTTGACGGACTTGTCTGACTGACGGTCTGACCATCAGATGGTCTGTCTGACTGTTCTGTCCATCGGTGTTCCTGCCATTCAGTTTGTATTTATGCAAACAAATGAAAGCTGTGATTTCATTTATTCTATTGGCACAATGATAATTTTAACACACAACCGTTAGAAAACATTGCATTGTTTTAGTTTGAAAAAAAAAAAAACGAAACGAAACATGTTTTAATTCTCTCTGATACAGATTTTGTGCTGATTCACTCAACATGTTTATATTGCTCAGTCTATTCACTTTACCACATTGTATTTAATTATTCTGTGAAAACTTAAATGATATTTTTGCTTTGTACCTATTTCATAAAAAAAAATCATTTGAAAAAAGTAATCTGAAGTTATTTAGTTTTCACTTCTATTGGCAGTCCCAACGACTGCCCTGCACTTTTTTTTTAATTCATAACAGTCCATTATTACTCCTAAGTCATAGAGCCAAACAGGTGTAGGGGATATAGAATTTTGTCTGCTTTTTTTATACACTATAATGTTACATTTGGCTGTTTATTAAGGATCCAAATATATTCTCTTATCAAATTTTCGTTGTACAATCCTTACTACCGATGAGCAATAGGCTATAGTTAAATTGTGCCATGATTGTCGCTGGCGAGAAATCTTAAATGGAAACAATGTGTTCCTTAAGACATTCTTGTCTGTTAAAGTAGCATTTTTATTTCGCTTCTCAAATAATCATAAACAATACCACAGTGCGGTAGAATAAATTCGGCCGAATATTAATATTTTGTAAAAAATCGCATACTATGTAAGAGTATTCATACGTGTGTGTTAAATGTTACCTTTAATTTTAAATAGCAAATAAAAATCAATTGTATAGTTGTGGTGGTTGATTGTACTTCGGTTTGTATAAAAAATGATGAACTTAAAAATATTCAACTTCCTTTTTACAAATATTTATGGTGTACGATTCCTATAACAAATATTTCGAAATAAATTAACAAACTTAGTATGGAGGCTGTCTCTTATTATTTTACAAAAATTCACCACAGTTTTCAATTGGAAGGAAATATTTGAGTTTTAATTCGTATTTTAAAATAGGACTCTGCTGAATTTATTTTGTTTTATTTTTATTGTAAAATAAACGACGATTTTTTGACTTGTATGCCGTCTATACAACCTTTGAAACATTTCACAATATATCCTTTAGTCAAGAGATGACCAAATAGTCAACTGAGGATACAAATGTCGATTTGTCTGCTTACTGCCTTTTCTTAGCTGCCGTCCACCAAAAATGTCAAAGTACCTGCCATTTTCACTACAGGATGTACCGAAAACATTATCTTTATTTTGACTCTCTCTCTCTCTCTTTCTGAATGGCATTTTCTCTTCCAACATCAGAAAACGCAGAATAGGGCTATTAATTTTTCAAAACATTAACATAAATAATTTACAATAGGAGGAAAAACCTCGCAACTAAAATTTTTACTATTAAGATATTCGTGATAAGACTTATGGGAATAAGAAAATAGTTTTCTTTCATACAACGATTGGGGTGATTAGATTAGGTCCAAATATTACTTGAGTCCAAATAATGTAATGAGAAATAATTGTTGAATAAAGGAATTGCACCAAAATTTGACTTCACATTAAAATGTAATAAATCATTATACTAGGGAATTATGCTAAGGTATTTTAAAGTATTGATAATTTCCCTTGATTCCTTAAATTACTGCTTTGTGTTGCTAATTTATGTACTGATAATTATTTTTCCGAAATATAAGCAAAAGTATTACATGTTAGCGGCTGGTTATTCTGCAATTTCCAGCAGATGCTTGAAACTCCACCAAAGTAACCGGATCTTAATCTGATAGAGTATGTTGGAGTAATTTGGAATAATAATTAACGAGTCATCCCATTATCAAAAAAGTCCTTACGATTTCTCTTTAGAAAGAATAGAAAAAGATATCAGTCAAATACTGGCGGAAACAGATTGGGGCGATGCAAATAAGTATAAACGCTGTATTTCAGCAAAAAGGCCTTGTTACTAAATATATTACCTATTACTTATACATAAAAAGGTTTATGAAACTAAATAATAATAAAAAAATTAGTCAAGTGCGAGTTAGACTCACACACGTAGGGTTCCGTACTATGTTTAGTACAACTTTAAAAATTCAAGTTGTTAATTTTGTCATGTCTTATGAGTCACCCTTTAATTTTAAAATTATAGTCGTAATCGACTATAATTGTTGTTATAGCGGCCTTAGTAATACACTTTCTATAAAAATATAAGTGCGCCTACCTATTGCGGTTCAAAAAATAAGATAATATACGTGAAAAACATGTTACTGATGGATCACTCTTTAGATATTAGTAATTGTTGCAGCGGCTGAAGTAAAACATTTGTTATAAACATATCAAGAGTCTACCTATTACGGTTCAAAAAAGAAGGCTATTTACGATTTGTGTAAATTTCAAGAGTCTATCTATTATGGTTAAAAAATTAGTCAATGTGCATGCAAATCACGTCACTGTCGGCACACCCTTTAATTTTTACTATTTGTTATAGTGGCCAGAGTAATACACATCATGTAAAAACTTCAAGAGTCTACCTATCATAGTTCAAAACCTATGCCATATACATACAAATCACGTCACTAACGGAACACCCGTTAATTTTTAGGTTTAATATTGTATACTTGCTTATAACGCGAACATAGTTTAAATCATTGCAAATTTTAAGTGGTTAATTCCTATAGCTCAAGAAATAAAGACATAAAGGCAAATAACACGTCACTTTCGGAATACTCTTGTTTTAGTATTTGTTGCTATAGTGGCCACAGTTATACACCTTCTGTGAAAATTTCAAGAGTCTACCTATTATGGTTCAAACCTTAGTCCTTATACATGCAAATCACACCACTATCGGAACACCATTTAATTTTTAGGTTTATTTTTTTAGACTTGTTTATAAAGCGAACTAAGTTTAAATTACTGTTTGTAAATTTTTAGTGTATGCCTCCTACAATTCCAGAAATAAACACATATTTGTGAATACCACCTCTCTATCGGAACACCCTATAAGTTTTAAGTTGCTATTGCGGCCACAGCTATACACCTTCTGTGAAAATTTCCAGAATCTACCTATTATGGTTCAAAACTTAGGCCTTTTTTTAAACTTGTTTATAAACCGAACTAAGTTTTAATTACTGTTTATACATTTGTAGTGTATGCCTCCTACATTTCAAGATATAAACACATATTCGTGAATAACACCTCTCCTCTCTATCGGAACAAACTATAAATTTTAATATTTGCTGCTATAGCGGCCACCTTCTGTGAAAATTTCAAGAATCTACCTATTACGGTTCAAAACTTAGGCCTTATACATGCAAATCACACCACTATCGGAACACCCTTTAATTTTTAGTTTTATTTTTTATACTTGTTTATATAGTGAACTAAGTTTTAATTACTGTTTGTAAATTTTAAGTGTATCCCTCCTACAGTTCAAGAAATAAACACATTTTCGTGAATAACACCTCTCTGTTGGAACACCCTATAAGTTTAAGAATTTGTTGCTATAGCGGTAACAGCTATACATCATCTGTGAAAATTTCAATAGTCTACCTATTACGGTTCCAGAGATAAAAGGCGCTGACAGACGGACAGACATTGTAGCGAAAACAATAGGGTTTCGTTTTTACCCTTTGGGTACGGAACCCTAAAAATTATCAATGCAAATCAAGAATGTAGCAATTTAGTTAGAACTTTGAAATTGGAAATGTTTGATATTGTAAGAAAAAAATATTGATTAAATAAAAAAATTTATTAAATTAATTTTATATGATATTGTACCAAAAAATACGAAGTGTACCGCTGATGTGTCGATTGTACCAAATTTGGTACAATTATACCACAAGTCCCAACACTGGTATAACATCCAGAATATTTTAAAGACATGTTTTTTACATATCGCTCCTTTATTGCAACGTAGTCATATCTCAAAAAAATCAAACTTAGCAAAACGCAATTTAAGTTTTTAAAGTGTAAACACTGCTATCTCATTATAATTATAATATATATTCGCTATAATATCGGTTCAGAGTGAGTTATAAGGCAAAATTTTTTTTTACATATAAAAAGTATATCAAGGATTTATTTTGCTTAAGTAACTTAAAATTTTTGATTTTTCGAGATACGACTACGTTGCAATAAAGGGGCGATATGACTTTTTAACTGACTTTAAATATTTGGTCACAAGCATATGTACATGTACAATAAAATCTAGTATAACCCTTCCCAACGTACCAAATGGCTTGTGAAAAATATTTTAATACCCAACATACCATATAGCAATCAAACTACAATACAATCGTTCCTTTGGCCTTGTAAGCGGCAAATTATTATTTGGCGGTCGGATAGCGGTAGGTGACCTACTTGTATTGCCGGCTGAGGAGACGGTTGCCCCACTGTTATTTGGTCGGGATTTATTACATAAGCTTGGAGTTCAACTCTCCCGTACTATAAGTAAATATAAGAGAAAAACACATGAAATTAAATAAAAAATATTGTGAATTAAATAATTATGTTGCCAATGCACTTGTGTCTTGTGGTATGTACACCCTCGGGTGAAAACGTTTGGGTTGCCGACCATCGACGGACGATCTCGATGAGGATGGTTCAGGAGGGCATGCTAGTGGATCTGTAACGGAGGACGGAACAAATTCAAGTTAGCAAAAGTTAGGTCGATTCTGAGAGTTAGGGGTGAAAATAAAGGATAGAAGAACCGTATCGCGGCGTTTTTTATGTTAGTTCGATGTTTTCTTAATCGACCTTCGAACTTTGCAGTCAAATGCCGACCCGAAATGGATACAGTTGCCTTTTGCAAAAAAATTATGAGTTGGAAGCACTTCATAAGGAACAACTTTTTTTTAATAATAATGCTATTTAGCTCGAAATGAGCTTTATTTTCTATAAAAATATAATTGACTAGATGTGCCCACACACATTTTATGCGACCTGACAATACTTTGTTTTATTTTGCTTTGAAAGCAATCCACACCAAATTTGAAGACTCTTACGTATTAATTTTGAATAAAGGTACCCATCCCTGGATAAAATTCTGTATTTTATATAAAATTCAAAAATTACAAAATGCTTCACCTTTGATCATAGTCAGAAAGAAGAATGGGGGAATACGTATGTGTGTCGATTACCGTGCCTTTTATAAGATTACTCTGCGAGACAATTTTGCTTTACCGGTTATAGAAGAATGCCTCGAATATTTAGGAAACAAAAGGTATTTTCGAATGCATCCTGATTCAATAAGGTATACGTCATTTGTTTCCCCTTTTGGACAGCATGAATACTGTTTTATGCCTTTCGGGCTGCGTAACGCCCCAGCTTTATTTCAGAGGTTTATCAGTATGGTATTCAGGGAGCTTATTGAACAGGAAAGGCTTGTGGTGTATATATGTATGATGAGCGTATTTAAGGCGGTTTTATTATTGTTGAGACAATATGGTTTAAGTTTAAACGTGGGAAAATGCATGTTTGGTTACGGTGAGATCGACTATCTGGGGTACTGTGTGAATGAGATGGGCATTCGACCTAATGGTAATCATATAATGACAATACGAGAGTATCCGGTAGCCTCGAGGTCAAGAGAGGTCCAGAGGTGTTTGGGATGGTTCTCCTATATTCGGCATTTTGTAGCAAATTTTTCACGGACCGCTACGCCCCTTATTAATCTCATTAATAAGACAACGGCATTTAAGAGGACCACTTCCTATATGAAAGCTTTCTGCAGCCTAATAGATAACTTGACTGAGGTACCAATATTGGCGGTGTACAGTCCGGTGCGTGATACTGAATTACATACATACTAAGCTCTCGAGATTTCGGAGCGGTGATCTCGCAGAAGCAGGATGACGAAAAGTTCCATTCGGTAGCTTACTACTCTCGATCATCAACAGAAACGGAATCGAGATACCATAGCTTTGAGCTAGAGACACTAGGCATTATTTATGCTTTGAGGAGATTTAGAGTATTCTTTTTTTTTAACCAGAAATTATGTTTGTGATCAGAAATTGCAACACTTTAAAATCGGGCGGTTAAGTTCCCAGTTTCTAGAATAAAGTCATCTTTTGATATGAAAAACATTTTTAAATATGAAGTGTTCGTGAACTTTAAATAAATTTATATGTTACGAAAGTTTCCGGTTTCCAGAAGTAAAATCATATTTAAAAATGAATAACAATTTACTTTTAAAACTTCAATTTCTTTGTGTGCCATTTTGATATTCCTTAATTCAAACAAACAAAAGACTCGAATTCATCGTTTTTATCTCAAACCGAGTACGTATATGTTTTTAACAGGAGAAGTATATTTTATGTGTAATAATTTAAATCGCCTCAACTCAGAATCTAGCTCTTTTATTTTTTTATTTAATATTAGTCTATGGATACAATCCTTACAGACAATTTAATATACATATTAACTTAATCTTAAGAAAAAAAAATCAAAAAGTTAAATTATGAATTTAAAAAAACAATCATATTATGTTGAATTACTTTTACATTTAAACAATAAAATCAACAAAATTATACAAACTATTAAATTGACGACATATACGCGTAAAAGGATCAGTTAGATCATCCAATGAAGATTACGTAAACAGAATAGCAAGAACTGTTTTTGCACTGACTCAGTATATTGGCAATAAATATTGTAATAAGGATCCCATACGATTGATCCATATTCCAAAACAGGTCTGACCAGTGAAACGTAAAGTTGCTTGGTGATATAAGGATCAGAGAATTCTATTGCCCACCTTTTTATAAATGCAAAAACACCTCTAGCCTTATTGACAGTCATAGTAATGTGTGTAACGAAGTTTAATTTAGAATCAAGTAAAATTACAAGATCCAAGAAAGTGTCACTAAATCCAGCTGATGTCCTGCAAATAAGTAGTTAACAGCTATACAACTATTTCTAAAAAATCGCTTACATTTACATTTTTTTAGATTTAGCTCCATTAAATTATTTTTGCACCATAAAAAGAAGTTGTTAAGATCACTTTGCAGATAAACATGATTAACGTATTGCTTGAAGCTATAAACAATTTTTATATCGTTTCTCACATCAAAATGTGGGAAAAGTTGATAACTTTCGGAAGGTCATTTATAAACAGAAAAAAAAGAAGATATCAGAGATGACTACCTTGCTGAACACCGGATAGAACATCAATGTTCTTACCTTTCTTTCTTCAAAAAAAATAGAAAACATCTATTGTAACTTCAGAAAACCAATTTTTTTTATTATTAATAATATTATAAGAATCAATTTGGCCTAGAACTTTAAATTTATTTTAAAAATTAAATCTTGATAACATCTGATCACAAAACTCTAAATAAAAATTAACACAAATTTAAATAATATCTCATTTTTCTTTTGCATCATATATTTGTACTTCAGACAATACGTCTCTGGTATATTCCTCAATAAATGTCTTCATATGTAATCTAAAAAATATGTTTTTGATTTTATAATCAATTAGATAAATCTTCAGTTTTAACCCCCCGTCAAACACATATTCTGAAACCTGCGAACAAACACATATGCCTGGCCAGACCCCTATACGTTTTCATGCATTTGTATGGCGAAAAGGGTACCGTAACTTTGAATTTCTTACTATGTTCGTATATTATTTTGGTCTTTCGACTAAATTTAAAAAAAAATTATTTTTTGTTATTTATTATTATTTTTTATTCATTTTGTGGAATGCATGAAAAACAAGTATAATCAACTTTAGAATGTTGTTGGCACACAGGATTAGTGCATTTGGTGCAGTAAAAACGCAGCTTTTCGTCTTGCGTGACACAAATTCTGCAACGTTTTCTGCAACTCAGAATACTAGAGCCGCTTTGTTGGTTAGGCAGCATGTTGTTGGGAATATTCAACGGCCTTCCAAAGAAAGATTTAATGGCCAAATGGGTTGAATGTTGTCCAAAAATATGGTTGTTGTTCATGCGATATTCAGTCTGGTTGACCGTTTTGTGGAGTAATGTGCTACCATTTGGTCCATTGTATCAACGCCGACCTTTGTTGAATTGTAAAATAATATAGCTTCCGGATTTTTTACGCTTTGTTTTTTTATCTGCACAGTGATATAAGGTTATCATAGAAACCGAACACAGATAAAAGCACTGACCGTTTGCTGTCTTTTTCACTTCTTTGGGAAAACTCATTTTGTTAGATCTAATGTTGCCAACGTAGGCTAGCTCAATTGACGTTTAGTTGCGTCTAATGTTGTAAATAAGTTATCAGCAATTATAGATCGTATACATATATGACAAAACATCTTCTATATGACATGGCTGCACGGAATATTGGCAGTGCATCAGTTTGCCACATAAATCTTAAGAGCTGCATAATATTATGACTGACACCAAAAGCCAATAAAAACGTCAAGCTTAATACTTGTCATATCAACCAATACTCGTGGTGTGCAGTTTGAATGTTCTGCGTTTTATTTGCGTGTAACTATTTCTCCATATAGATTTTTTTAGCATTTCATTATACTAAAATTTTTCTGTGCCCTCGCTTTGAATCATTTTATTTATGTTGTTAATAATTTCTAGAATATATATTTTATCAATGTTTGCAGCAAATGAAAAAATATCTTTAATGGCTCCTACATCTCTAAAATTCTAATAACAGCAGCCTCTAGAGATAACCAACGCGATTTATTTCTAATAGACTTAAAATAATGTCAAATTGGTTGCGCCTCTTCGGACTATTTCACAAATAGTTGTGTCAAAGTTTCTATCGATTATGGAAGTTTTAGAAAAGCGTAACAACACAACGCCAAAGAATTATTAACAGGTTACTGTTAATAATAAAATGTGTGTGTCAAGGTTGCTTTAACAGTACTAATAAATGATGCGAACTTGAATGATTTAAAATCGTCAAAATTAGGGTATAAATCGGCCCAACGTCATAATGTCGTTTTAAGGACCCAAAATCTTAAAAATGACGATAAAACGTCAAATCTGGCTGCTGTGCTTGTAGCACACACTCTGACATCAGCCTTAGTTTACTTTTTGGGAAATTCAAAAAAAATTTTTGTTTATGTTATAAAATCTTAATATAACATTATTTATTTTTAATCGAGCATAATTCCTTTAAAATTTAATAATTATATAATTTATGAAAGAATTATAAAATATTTATTTTCAAAAAATATAACAATCCAAACGGATTACCATGGGGAAAGCATGCCCATATAGCCATTTCACTGGTGCTAAGCCAGTTCGACAGTGGATTTTTCAAATCAAAATTTCAAATTAAAAACTTTGCTTTACTTTCATAGCTATGATACTAAAGAACCCCGTGGTAGAGCGTGGATCTGCGAAATTGATAAAGGCTCGAATCAAACACTATTTACTATGTGATTTTTGCAAGGGTAACCTTAAAGCAACAAATATCTGTCTAAAATAATTTCATCAAAACTTCGTAATTTCAGCGTGAATAAATAGGTGAATAAATACCTTCCATATTTACTATATCAGAGAACCAGTACAGCAATTTCACAATTCACTAGCTTCTTGTTTCTTAGTAGCTGGTGACTACAACGCCACACATACGTTTTGGGAATCACGGCTAATTACTCCAAAAAGTCGTGTCTTGTTTGACGCAATTTCAAAAATGGACGTCAAATTGGCTACTGGTTAGGGTTTGGGATCTCCCGGACTTTTTCATTTCCCGGGAAACGGGAAAAAATATTCGCATTCGCGGGAATTCCCGGGAAAAATTCATAGTTTTAATAAAACATAAAACAAAACAAAGGCTGCTCGTAGAAGTTCTGAATAATAACATCTGAATAATAACAACCAGCATTAAGATGCTAATTGAGCTGCCCCATATAGCACTAAAAATAACTAACTACGATTCCTAAACTAGGAAAAGATCACACAAAAGTATAAATATACATACCCATACGCCTTTTATTAGAAAACATTGTTCAGCCCTTTTCAAAGGGTTATTATAAAAGGTTTTGAAAACAAATCTCCATATAAAATTTGTTTCATAAACCTTTTATAAATCAAAAATATTTTTATAAATATGATAATTAATAAGCTAAATTAGCCTCGAAATTTTATACTGAAAGAAGAAGAATTCTTAAGTCTTCTTCTTGTATTTAATTTAGAAAAGTGGTTGGAGAAATGGAGAATGACATGGTATATTAAAAACTCGAACATCCACAAAGATCTAAAAGTGCCATTAGTTAAAGCAGTATTGAAAGAAGCAACAAATCCAAACCCGCTGTCCCGTAACATCATAAACGATCGTGGCTACATTCGATTAAGAAGAAACTCAGAGGGATAAATTCAAAAAAATGGCATCAGCCTTGAAAATAAATTTTTGCTCGGCATTGGCTGGACCTAATTAAGTATAATTTAGTTTTAAGATGTGAACACTTATTGATCAATAAACAAAATTACAAAAAAAGAATTGTGTCTTTAATAAAAAAGTGTACAGAACTCAAACTATCACATACATATATGTATTAAAATGTTTTCCGAAATAACACTAATTTTTCTTTCCGAATTAATGAATGCATTTCATCTCAGGCAGTTTTTAAAATACGGAAACCTTATAACATTTAATGTTGTTGTAGATTCAATTGCATAGGAAATAATGAGTAAACACAATTTTTCTTCTATGAACTTATTTTATAACATAGTTAACAGAAAAAAGTTGTAAATAATGTTTAAACCAAAAGTTACAAGCATTTGTAACTTTCTGGTATGTAATAAATTTCCTCAGCTTTATAAAATTTACAAACTTAAACAAAAAAATATTTTGGCTTTTAGCTGTTTCAGAATTTATGCTTAGCATTATATTTGAAAGCAACAAAAGAGCCAAATAACAAATCGCCAAGAGTTTCACTGTAAATTAGTTTGTGTACATATTTAAGTATATGTATGTATTTAAGTAAAAGCGTTTGTGAAGGAATGTGTTGACGAATTAAGTAATGATCCTTGGGCAAAGAATATGTTTGTTCTCCATCCTTTTTGCGTTTGTATTCATGGCATTTTGAGTAGACAGTTTATTTAACGAAACAACAATTCTTGACAATACCAGTTGGTGTTTACTGAAAACCAGCATTTGCTCAACAAATTAAAGTAAGAATAACAAAAATGGAAAAGAAAATATTAGGTTAATTATTTTTTTCTATTCTGCGAACCTTAGGCGAAAATATATGAAAAAGTAAAGACAAATAAAGTTAGAAAGCCTTTAAAATTAATACTTAGTAGTCACAAATACATTTAGTATTCACCATATTTAGTATTCTTAGGACATATGTATGTACAAAGTAAGTGTATATCATTTAAAAGTTACTTCAAGCAATGTATGAATTTTTCCCAAAGCTACAGTTCTTGAAGGAATAAAAAAGTTTTTTATTCACTTTGTAAGTTGTAACAATATTCTTTTTCAGAAAAATAATATACACATTTGATCCTTAAGAAGTTGAATTGCATTTCTGATCACTTCAGGCAACTTCCAGATCAACTTTAATTGAAACTAAGTCATATCTAATATAATGAAAACCAAGTTATAACTATTTGAAAACTAGGTAATAACTTTGAAGTCATGTGTCCGAAATATACATATCCTACCTCAAATATTATAATAATTAATTATTATACTCTTCGCTAAATAAATTACTAGTGATATTTATTTTTATAAATTAAAAAATAAACAAATTGTTTAAAAATTAATCCGACTCAATTGAAAAAGGTTCGAATTTTGCAATTGGGTTTGGCACAAATAAAAAAAAAATTTAGCGAAAACAAACGATTTTAAAATAGGAAAACGAATCTGAAATAAAGGGTGTATTTTATAGAGGTATAGAACTTTAAGTTGCAATAAAACAACGATGGATTATTCGATTGACATAAATTTTATTTATCCGAAAGATAATCTTGTGGCATTACATTTTAAATATGATTTCTGGCATATGACCGCCACGGCTGGCGCGGTTGTAGTCCAATCTGGACGTCCAATTTTCGATGACTTTTTCCAACATTTGTGTCCGTATATCGTCATCCAATTAGTCAAGCGTTTGTGGCTTATCCGCATAGTCCAATGACTTTACATAGCCCCACAGAAAGTAGTCTAGCGGTGTTAAATCACAAGATCTTGGAGGCCAATTCACAGGTCCAAAACGTAAAATTAGGTGGTACCAAACGTGTCTTTCAATTAATCTATTGTGGCACGAGCTGTGTGACATGTTGCGCCGTCTTGTTGAAACCACATCTCCTGGACATCATGGTTATTCAATTCAGGAATGAAAAAGTTAGTAATCATGGCTCTATACCGATCACCATTGACTGTAACGTTCTGGCCACCATCGTTTTTGAAAAAGTACGGACCAATGATTCCACCAGCCCATAAAGCGCACCAAACAGTCAGTTTTTCTGGATGTAACGGTGTTTCGACATACACTTGAGGATGACCTTCACTCCAAATGCGGCAGTTTTGTTTCTTGACGTAGCCATTCAACCAGAAGTGCGATTCATCGCTAAACAAAATTCGCTTATGAAAATCGGGAACAACGGTAATCTCCTTTTGGGCCCATTCGACGACTATTTGCAAGCGTTGTTCAAGCGTGAGTCTATTCATGATGAATTGCCAAACCAAACTGAGATTAAATCACTTGACAGCTGTTCAATCGGTCGCCATCTTGAAAAGTAATGCCAACTTAAAGTTCTATACCTCTATAAAAACACCCTTTACCAATTTAAAAGGGTGCAAAATGTAAGCATCAATTTTCGAAATTGAAAATATCAATATTTGTGAAAATCAATTATTTTATGATGGCTGTTATATAATGTCAACAGTAATATACTCACTGTGCAGACTTCAAGAGTCTGCCTATAGTTCAAATAGTAAAATAATATACCTAAAAACAAGTCTTTATACTTTTTATTATAGCCGTTATAATTCGAAATTTTGAGCTTCGGCCTATTATGGTCGATAAGATAAAGTCAAAATCGAGTATTTTATGGAAAATCTTTGTTTTAACTTTCTGTTATTGTTTGTTGTTTTACCATTTAATGTTATAGTAGTAAATTTACTGTTAATATTTGAAGTGTCTAGCTATTACAGTTCAGAAGATAGAGGCTTCAAATAACATGGTACTCTTACGTCAAACCCTAAAGAAAGAATTTATAGTTAAACAAAATTAGAAAAGTTCGAATACAAGGTAGCTTACACCACAACAAACTCGAATGTTCTAAAATTAAAAACAATCCAAAATTAATTCAACTAATAACGAGTCATATTCGCACACATATGGTCCGTACAATCGTGCAAATTTTTTATACATATCGTCGCGTTTCTTCTTAAACCACGTAAGCGACATTTTTTCGAAATTGACATTTTTGGTTTTTATTGTAGAAAATAACATTTTCCACCAGACTGCATTCTCATCTTAACAAGTTTGTATGAAAAATAATTAAATGCATTTTCAAAACCTCGTAAGCGCCATACAAATGACATTTGCATGCAAAATATAATGGTTTTTATATTTCAAGTTGGAAATGTTAACGTCTCAACCACTAAGTTCTTGCATTTAAGATTAAAAAATCATGAAAGTTCCAGGCCAATTGGAGCATTTGTAGTAAGTTAAAAGTTTTTTTTTTTATAAATACAAAAATAAATATTTATTTACACACATAAATTTGCTGTTTACTCCAAAACCACGTAAGCGACATATTTGGCTGCAATTAATTGTAAATAACAAATTTAAAAAAAAAAGTTTCTATACCCTTCAGAGAGTCGCACAGCCATGTTTTGCGATAAAAAAAATTATTTTGAAACCTATATTAAAGAAATTATTAAGTCTTTTTCATTTTCTGAAAAACGACTGCTTGGCGCTTACGTGGTTTAAGAATAAACGCGACGATATGTTTTATCCCACAAAAAGCAAAAATAAACACAACATAAGTATGCTAAAACAACGACTTTTGTTACAGCGGTCATAGCAAAACACACTCTGTGTAAATTTCAAGCATCTGCCTAATACGGTTTAAAAATAGGGTCAAATATAGGGTGTAACGTTCTGGCCACCATCGTTTTTGAAAAAGTACGGACCAATGATTCCACCAGCCCATAAAGCGCACCAAACAGTCAGTTTTTCTGGATGTAACGGTGTTTCGACATACACTTGAGGATGACCTTCACTCCAAATGCGGCAGTTTTGTTTCTTGACGTAGCCATTCAACCAGAAGTGCGATTCATCGCTAAACAAAATTCGCTTATGAAAATCGGGAACAACGGTAATCTCCTTTTGGGCCCATTCGACGACTATTTGCAAGCGTTGTTCAAGCGTGAGTCTATTCATGATGAATTGCCAAACCAAACTGAGATTAAATCACTTGACAGCTGTTCAATCGGTCGCCATCTTGAAAAGTAATGCCAACTTAAAGTTCTATACCTCTATAAAAACACCCTTTACCAATTTAAAAGGGTGCAAAATGTAAGCATCAATTTTCGAAATTGAAAATATCAATATTTGTGAAAATCAATTATTTTATGATGGCTGTTATATAATGTCAACAGTAATATACTCACTGTGCAGACTTCAAGAGTCTGCCTATAGTTCAAATAGTAAAATAATATACCTAAAAACAAGTCTTTATACTTTTTATTATAGCCGTTATAATTCGAAATTTTGAGCTTCGGCCTATTATGGTCGATAAGATAAAGTCAAAATCGAGTATTTTATGGAAAATCTTTGTTTTAACTTTCTGTTATTGTTTGTTGTTTTACCATTTAATGTTATAGTAGTAAATTTACTGTTAATATTTGAAGTGTCTAGCTATTACAGTTCAGAAGATAGAGGCTTCAAATAACATGGTACTCTTACGTCAAACCCTAAAGAAAGAATTTATAGTTAAACAAAATTAGAAAAGTTCGAATACAAGGTAGCTTACACCACAACAAACTCGAATGTTCTAAAATTAAAAACAATCCAAAATTAATTCAACTAATAACGAGTCATATTCGCACACATATGGTCCGTACAATCGTGCAAATTTTTTATACATATCGTCGCGTTTCTTCTTAAACCACGTAAGCGACATTTTTTCGAAATTGACATTTTTGGTTTTTATTGTAGAAAATAACATTTTCCACCAGACTGCATTCTCATCTTAACAAGTTTGTATGAAAAATAATTAAATGCATTTTCAAAACCTCGTAAGCGCCATACAAATGACATTTGCATGCAAAATATAATGGTTTTTATATTTCAAGTTGGAAATGTTAACGTCTCAACCACTAAGTTCTTGCATTTAAGATTAAAAAATCATGAAAGTTCCAGGCCAATTGGAGCATTTGTAGTAAGTTAAAAGTTTTTTTTTTTATAAATACAAAAATAAATATTTATTTACACACATAAATTTGCTGTTTACTCCAAAACCACGTAAGCGACATATTTGGCTGCAATTAATTGTAAATAACAAATTTAAAAAAAAAAGTTTCTATACCCTTCAGAGAGTCGCACAGCCATGTTTTGCGATAAAAAAAATTATTTTGAAACCTATATTAAAGAAATTATTAAGTCTTTTTCATTTTCTGAAAAACGACTGCTTGGCGCTTACGTGGTTTAAGAATAAACGCGACGATATGTTTTATCCCACAAAAAGCAAAAATAAACACAACATAAGTATGCTAAAACAACGACTTTTGTTACAGCGGTCATAGCAAAACACACTCTGTGTAAATTTCAAGCATCTGCCTAATACGGTTTAAAAATAGGGTCAAATATAGGGTGTTTTTTATATAGGTATAGAACTTTAAGTTGCAATAAAACAACGATGGATTATTCGATTGACATGAATTTCATTTATCCAAAAGATAATCTTGTGGCATTACATTTTAAATATGATTTCTGAAATATGACCGCCACGGCTGGCGCGGATATAGTCCAATCTGGACGTCCAATTTTCGATGACTTTTTCCAACATTTGTGGCCGTATATCGGCAATAACACGGCGAATGTTGTCTTCCAAATGGTCAAGCGTTTCTGGCTTATACGCATAGACCAATGACTTTACATAGCCCCACAGAAAGTAGTCTAGCGGTGTTAAATCACAAGATCTTGGAGGCCAATTCACAGGTCGAAAACGTGAAATTAGGCAGTCACCAAACGTGGCTTTCAATAAATCTATTGTGGCACGAGCTGTGTGACATGTTGCGCCGACTTGTTGAAACCACATCTCCTGGAAATCATGGTTATTCAATTCAGGAATAAAAAAGTTAGTAATCATGGCTCTACACCGATCACCATTGACTGTAACGTTCTGGCCACCATCGTTTTTGAAAAAGTACGGACCAATGATTCCACCAGCCCATAAAGCACACCAAACAGTCAGTTTTTCGGGATGTAACGGTGTCTCGACATACACTTGAGGATTACCTTCACTCCAAATGCGGCAGTTTTGTTTGTTGACGTAGCCATTCAACCAGAAGTGCGCTTCATCGCTAAACAAAAGTCGCTTATGAAAATCGGGAACAACGGTAATCTCGTTTTGGGCCCATTTGCAAGCGTTATTCAGGCATGAGTCTCTTCATGATAATTTGCCAAACCAAACTTAGAATAAATCACTTTACAGCTGTTAAATCGGTCGCCATCTTGAAAAGTAATGTCAACTTAAAGTTCTATACCTCTATAAAAAACACCCTTTATTTTTTAAAAGTCATTTATTCCGTGGGATCACCCTTCAAATTTTACTTTCTATACCTATTGATATAGCGGACATTGAAGTATACACTATTTGTAATTATTCTCTTTTGCTTTGTGTTTTGTTAAATAAATATTAGACCGGAACCAGTACATCACGTGGAGTGCATACAGATCTCAGACGATTAATAACTCAGAGGGGCGATTTTTGTTTCTTTTTAAGTTAGTTAGATGAATTTTTCTGCTTTGATTTGTATTAAAGACCTTTATAAAAAGCAATACACATAGAGGTAGCCGATAGACCCACAGAGTTCCCACTGCGTACCAAGAGCAGTCAATAGGGACATTTGGCAGGTCAAATGACCGTTAAAATTTTTCCAAAAAAAAAATCTTTATCTTTATATTATACTCGAGGCGTAGAATAGCTTTAAAAAAATAGATAAAATTATTCTGCTACCTGGGGAAGTTCCATTATCATCTTGTTACTTGTTTTGTCAGAACCATAAGTCTTCTTGGGGTTTAAATTAGCAATTGACCTTTTAACATCTTGTAAGTTAAATCTAAGGCGGATTTCTGCTTCAGCATCTACGTGCGTCAACTCAACTTGTCCAACCTCTGCGTGAACAGCCAAAGGGAGGCATACGTAAGGCCAATGCCTCCCAAGTATTTTTCGTCAGAATTATAGTAACTCTCTTAATTGTTTCATGATATCTCTTAAACTGTTTTTTAATTACGGTATCTGTGAGATGGCATTCTCTTCGAACTCTTTTTTTCTGTCAAGAACAGTTCGACGTCTGCAGAACAAATTCGAATGTATCTTCTTTGTTGCCGTATTATTGTTGCATGTTGAACAGCTAATTTAAGGTTTTTATTTATAAGACACAGCTCTACGTTTTTTGGAGAGACAGTTTTTAACGGTATGTTTTTAGAGCTATGAGTACTGAAATATTTTTTTATATTTAAGCCAATTTACGCGAGTGCTTGCATGAGTACCTTTCAGTATCTTTATTAACTACTTTATGTGCTTTTCCGCTCTTTAATTGGTATGTATAATTTTTTTTCCGGTTTTTAAATTCGTTAACTGCCACGCTTAATTGGAATCACATAAAATGAGTTTTCTCCAATTATTTTATTAATTCATTTAAATAAATTGGAGGTGGTTTCGCTTTCCAAGATTACAAAGTGATTTTGGGAACTAAGTCTATTCGAGTCTCTACCTTTGGGTACTTTTCAAATTGGTGCTAACTGCGAAGATCCATACTCACTTTTAGTTTCTCCTTTTACCTAAATTACATAAGTAATAATGCCGCTATAAAAAAGACAAATGCAAACGTTTATTAAGTCTAGAAAGCAAGAAAAAATCCAGATTTTTTTTGTTTAGAAATTTTGTTTTTTTCTTGCTTTCTAGACTTAGTAAACTTCTCATTTGGTTTACTAAATTTTGGGCATAAAAAACTGGGTTTTTGTTCACAAAATTTATCTGGTTAAGCACCAGTGAAATAGCTATATGATATATGGATATGCTTACCAATAGTAATCTGTTTGGAATACTACATTTTTTGAAAATAAATATTTTATGATTCGCTCATAAATATTTATTTAATAAATTTAAAAAGGAATTATGCGTTTTATATAAATAAATAACATTATAGGTATATGTTTTTGTTTACTGCGATTTATGCAACGTATAAACTACTACATACTACTCTCTTCTCTGTAGTGATTTCAAACTATCGACTGGTAACTGTCGATCTTCTTTCTCATCACGAAGCCTTTTGTATTAGTTAGCATTTGAATAAGGCTATGACATTTACATTTAATTAGTGTCTGTTTGTCGTATATAACAATACTCAAAGTAAAAATCTCAAAAAAGCACTTAAGTAAAACAAAGTCGTGTAAAGTTTATTTTTAGGAGAAATAAACCCTAATTGCAGATTGGTTTCGTTTTCACATATTTATACAAATATGAAGGGTACATAAGATTCGACACAGCCGTTACATTGGGCTCTGACCTGGTCTTAACAGGGAAATAAATTATTTTCTAACAAATAAATATGCTCAGCTATACAAACACAGAAAATCGCAATTACACTCATACTTGCATATACTAACAACAATACATTTACAAAATATGTTCACAGAGAAAACTAAAAAAATAAAATTTAACACAATAAAAAATGTCCTTTTTTATGTTGCGCTCCATTTCAGTGATGATGCAGTCAGTGATGCATTACGAGCACAACAAGATTTTTGCATTTCCCTTAACATCTTGAAATACAAAATAGCCAAAGCGGCAAATAAGGATACAGGCAAGTACGATAAGAAGATTCGAAAGCATTTACTATGTATATACAAAGTTATACACAAAACTATCTTATTAAATTAATGTATCTGTTCGTACACACATACATTAAAAGACACTTAAGTTCATACAAGCACTAACTTTTTTTTGGTGGCAACAAAAGATTGTTGTAGCAGTGATACTTAAATTTTTTTCAATTTTATTTTTATTGTTGGCCATGGCTTTGTTGGACATTTATTTCCTTGAAACTTTGTTTTCTAAATAAAGTGGATTCTGGACATTTTAAATACATTTTAGTAAACAAACTTCTGGTATTTTTCTGTTTATCGTATAGGTCACTTCAAAATTCTTTTTTATTTTTTAAATTGGGTTATTTAAAACGTATAAATTCGGTAAAATTTAAATAAACTACCAATGATTTAAAGAAAAAAATCAAAACTTATTTTCACCAAGCCTATAAACGAAATTTTATGTTTTATATATATATTTCATAATTTAAATTTACTTGAACTATTTTATAAATGAACTAGCTATCCCCGGAACGCTTCGCTACACCCATCCAGAAAAAATACAATAAGCACTTAGAAGAAAACTATGGTCAACCTTCAACTCTAAGGCGCAAGCTATCCTCACGTCAAAAATGTTTTAATTTATATCAGGGTTCATAATTTTTCATTTATGAACATTCAAATATCAACATTCATGATATTTTCATAAGTGAGAAGTCTAAAATTTTATATTTATTTTTCATGCTCATAAACGAACAACAAAAAATGTTCTTGGAGTTTTAGTTTGTGCGTTGATAAGTGCGGACGCGATTTGTTTTAAGCCCGCAATTGCCAAAAACAAAAACAAAAAGGGTGAATAAATTCAAACAAAAGCAAAAAAAAACTTGTTTTTAATACAACAATAAAGTTGTCTGTAAACATTTTTTTTCTCTCCTTTTTCTTTTTTTACAACGGCATTATCACTTTGCTACTTTAAAAATAAAACAAAAATAATAGGGGCCAATGAGCCTCTTTAATTTAAGTAACAAAAACGTAGACAGTTTTGATTTAAATAAAAACAAAAAAACTGAAATTAATTTGTGTTTAAACACTACGCCAGTTTTACGTGCCCAATCTTGTTCGTCGTTTGATAAGCGATGACAATAATAATAATAATAATAACTACAAACAAGTCGCCTTCTGTACAAATTGTTACCAAAAGTAATATGGATAGTGTAGAAAAAACTAAGACGCGAGTGGGAATGGACAGATACATTTCGATATTAAAAAGAGGTCGAAGCCCTAAATCTTCGCAGCTTGCACCAATGTCTAAAGTACATAAAGACAAGGACTCTAACGGAATAAATTCCCATAATCGTTTTGCTATCTTAGATAGTGAAACAAGTGAACATAAAACGGCAAATAAGTTGTTCAAACCACCTCCAGTTTATTTAAGGGAGAAAAATTCAAACAACTTAATAAAAAAGTTAATTACAATTATTGGCGAGAACTCATTTTATGTAATTTCCATCAAGCGTGGTAACATTGATGAGACAAAAATACAATTTATTGATTAAAGTAGTTATCGTAAAGCAGTAAACGAGTTTGAAATCTGCAAAAAGAAATTTTATACCTATCAGCTGAAGAGTAGCAAAGGTCTACAGGTAGTCATTAAAGGTGTAGATTCATACGTTGATCCAGCTGAAATAAGAGCCGGACTCCAAAAAGCGGGTTTTAAAATAAAAAGTGTAGATAATCTCCGTAATCGGGAACGTGTCCCCCAACCACTATTTCGCGTTTAACTGGAACCTGGAGATATCAGATTGAAGAAGAACGAAATGCACCCCATTTACAATCTGAAATACCTGTTACACCGTAAAATAACTCTAGAGGAGCCACATAAGCGTCCAGGACCTCTCCAGTGTCTAAATTGTCAATAATATGGTCATAATAGGGCATACTGTAAGTTGCCTCCAGTTTGCGTTGTATGTGACGAGCTACATTGTTCCGCCCAATACGACAAAGCAAGGGATGACTCGAAAGTTAAAAAATGTAGCAATTGCGATGGAAACCACACTGCTAACTACAGAGGCTGTCCAGTTTTTTCCATGGTAAGGAAATCCAACATGTTTCATACGCAGATATGTTAAAAACCAATCATACTTCAGTACATAAAGCGACACCGACAACTAATTCTACTTCTAATTTGCAATCGCATCCTAAAGAACAAACACCATCTGGTAATTTTAATCGTCTCGAGGCAAGCATCGAGACGTTAGTGCATTCGATAAACAGTTTTATGAGCTCTATGAGCAGCATGATGCAAGAAATGGTACGCATGCAATCTACTATGTTGCAGGCGTTACTTAACAAACCATGAACTGTTTAAAAATATGTTTCTGGAACGCAAACGGCTTGCGCCAACACAAAAATGAACTCGAGTACTTCCTTAAGAAGGAACAAATTGATGTCATGCTGGTTGCAGAGACTCACTTAACAACAAATAGCCTTTTTAAAATAAATGGCTATATATTATATGACACCAAAGACCCCCGTGGCAGAGCATGTGGTGGTTCAGCAATACTAATAAAGGCTCGAATCAAACATTATTTACTGTGTGATTTTTGTGAAGATTACCTACAAGCAACAAACAACTGCATTGAAGAATTTCATCAAAACTTAGTTATTTCTTCGATTTATTCACCTCAAATATCAGAGAATCAATACAGCGATTTCTTTAAATCACTAGGTCCCTGTTTCATAGCATTAGGCGACTACAACGCTAAACATACGTTTTGGGGATCACGCCTAATAACTCCAAAAGGTCGTGTTTTGTTTGACACAATTTCAAAAATGCGTCTGAATGTGATATCGAGTGAACAACCCACCTATTGGCCTACTGATCGACAAAAAATACCGGATGTTATTGATTTTGGCGTGATTAAGGGTATTCCGAGAGAAACGATTAAAGCTGAAGCGTCACTAGAATTATCCTCAGATCATTCACACACTATCGTCTATATATGGGACAAACAAAACATCATATCACCAATGACTATCACAAGCATTAATTGGTTGAAATATAAAAAGTATCTTAGTACTCATTGTTCGGAAAACATACCGCTAAGAACACCTGAAGACGTAGAGCGGAGTCTTATTGATTTTGACCAAAACCTCAAATCAGCTGCCCAACATTCAACATTTACCCGACAATTATCTAGATACAATCAAATTTATTCTGCGGATATCGAACGGCTCTTGGCTGAAAAAAGAAAAATTCGTAGAGAATGGCAATCACAGAGATCTCCTCAACTCAAAAGCAGACTTAAAGAATGCACGAACCGGCTAAGAGACATGCTCGAATCTCGAAGAGTAGCATCCCTGAAAAACTATTTGGGAGACCTAGACGCAACTCCTCAATCAGATTATTCGTTATGGCGTGCTTGTAGAAACCTTAAAAGGCCAGTCTTACGTAAACCTCCCTTGCGAACTTCAGCTGGAGGCTGGGCAAGGAGTGATACCGAAAAAGGAAATTTATTTGCTGGACATTTGAAAAAGGTTTTTACCCCAAATATATCGACTGATATAGTTGAGTTGCCAGTTGTCTAGGCTAGTGCTGCAGTACCGATAAGATTTGAATTTGGTGATCTTGAAAAGGCAATAACGGATTTAAACACAAAAAAAGCCCCTGGCGTTGATAAAACCAGTAACAAGATATTAATTGAGTTGCCCCGTATAGCTCGCAGAAATGTTCTTTTTATTTTTAATTCCATTTTACGTCTGGAGTACTTTCCCACAGAGTGGAAGGTGTCCTTGGTTACCATGATTCCTAAACCAGGAAAAGACCACACAAAAATTGAATCATATGTCAAAGCTGTTTGGGAGGATTCTAATTGACAAAGGATGTATTCAAAACCATCAATTCGGCTTCAGGAAAAAACATAGTACGATCGAACAAACTCACAGGTTAGTTAATGTTGTTAAGAAGACTTTTGAAGAGAAAAAATATTGCTCTGCGTTTTTTATTGACGTTTCTCAAGCATTCGATAAGGTATGGCATGAAGGCCTAATAAATAAGCTAAAACTGAATTTTCCCGTAAACCTATATAAGCTGCTAGATAGTTATTTAACCGAACGAAAATTTATTGTGAAAGAAGGAGCTTTTTTGAGCTCACCCCAGCCAATTGAAGCCGGAGTTCCCCAAGGTAGTATTGGGGCCCTTTTTATACTTATTGTATACTTCAGACATGCCAACTAGTAACCGAGTTCACACATCGACATTTGCTGACGACACAGCTTTTTTGAGCATTCACGAAAGACCCGAAGTATCATCACGATATTTACAAGACCACATATTTAATTTAGAAAAATGGTTGAAGAAATGGAGAATAAAAGTGAATGGACAAAAATGTACTCACATAACTTTCACACTGCGTAGAGAATCTTGCCCCCCTATTCGGATAAATAACCAAACGATTCCTCAGCTTTCAGACGTCAAATATCTCGGCATACATCTTGACCGGCGCCTTACACGGAAACGCCACATAGAAACAAAGTTAACACAAATGACGTTGAAAGCAGTTCAACTAAACTGGCTAATTGGCAGAAATTCTACTCTAGCTTTAGATTGCAAATTTTATTATACAAGTCAATTCTAAAACCAATATGGTGTTATGGCATTCAATTATGCGGCACTGCCTCAGCTACCAACGTAGAAAAAATTCAAAGGCGCCAAAATAAGATTCTTCGTATAATTACATCCGCTCCTTGGTATATAAAAAGCTCGAACAACCATAAAAAAGATCTAAACGTGCCATCAGTTAAAGCAGAAATAGCGAAACTTGCCATAAGGTATTTAAAGAAGCTTGAAACTCTTCCGAATCCACTGGCCCGTAACATACTAAATAAACCTGGTTACATTCGACTAAGAAGGAGGGACACTGCTTCTCTTATCCGTACATCAGAGGGATAACCCGCAAATTACAGTAACCGTGAAACATACATTTTTTTTTCCAAGCACTGGTTGAACTTAACGTGTATATTTTTATTTTTAGACTTAAGATATGAGTAATTATTGATAGTTCAATTATATTGGAGATACAATAAATAAAAATTGCGAAAAAAAATGTTCTGCCTATGTTAATACATATATGCGTGTACCTGTTTGTTTTTGTAACATATGTACATACATGATAAGTGATAAATTAGCTTCTTCTCATTAATGTCCTTTTTCACAAATGTATATGTACATTTATGAACTTTACAAATTTATAATAAATGAACATGAAAGAATTTTCTGCCTATGATCGCATATGTACATATGAACATATCTTTTTTTAACATATTTAGGTACTTACATTTAAAAGGAAGACGAAAGAAAATCCGAAATGTTTTCTCTGCACATGTATGTAAGTGTATTCTAAGTGATATTTTTCTTGTTATATTAACAAGGATTATCTACTTATTTCTTTGCTTTTAACCAGTGCTTATTTAGTTTTCAATTGCCGTGAAGTGTAGTTTATAAATGCTCAAAAAGTAGTAAAAACACATACATACTTACATACATATTAACTCAAAATACATACGTCGACAGTTGCATATTACCAAATACTTACATATGTGCGTGCATTTATTATTGTTTAATTCTTCGATTAGATATGGATTCTTTCCTTTGCTTTGGCGAGACCCGTATATCATCCCTCTACATAAATATGGGAATAAGACTGACGTTACAAACTACAGAGGATTTGCCAAATTAAGTGCTATTTCGAAAATGTTTGAAAAACTAGTTGCGAATACTCTTTGTAATCAAATTTCAACAATTATATCACCTAGCCAACATGGTTTAATAAATTTTGGATTCTCGCAAAGAAAACAAACAGATGCTGTTTATTCGTATACTGATTTTAGTAAAGCTTTTGATAAAGTCAATGATAAATTACTATTAACATAATTGGATTTATTAGGTGTATCCCGTAAAAGTTTAAACTGGCTAATGTTTTATTTAACCTGTAGAAAACAAAATGTTCGATTCAACAATAGTACGTATAAGAAAATTGATGTTTTATATGGTGTTCGCAAGGTAGTCATCTCGTACCTCTTCTTTTTTTGCTGTTTATAAATGACCTTCCGAAAGTTATCAGCTTTTCCCACATTTTGATGTATGCTGACGATGTAAAAATTTGTTATAGCTTCAAGCAATATGTTGATCATGCTTATGTTCAAAGTGATCTTAACAACTTCTTTTTATGGTGCAAAAATAATTTAATGGAGCTAAATCTAAAAAAATGTAAATGTATGCGATTTTTAGAAATAGTTGTATAGCTGTTAACTACTAATTGGAAGGACATAAGTCAACACTTTTTTGGTTCTTCGTATTTTACTTTATTCTAAATTAAACTTCGTTGTACACATTACTATGACTGTCAATAAGGCTAGAGGTGTTTTTGCATTTATAAAAAGGTGGGCAAAAGAATTCTCTGATCCTCATATTACCAAGAAACTTTACGTTTCTCTGGTCAGACCTGTTGTGGAATATGGATCAATCGTATGGGATCCTTATTACAATATTTATTGCCAATATACTGAGTCAGTGCAAAAACAGTTCTTGCTATTCTGTTTACGTAATCTTCATTGGAATCCTGCAATAAATCTCCCTTCATATTCTAGCAGACTTACGTTAATAAAACTACCTACGCTAAAAAGCCGTCGCACTATGCAAAATGTTTCTTTTATGTTAAACCTTATAAATGGTAATGTTTGCTGTGAATTTCTGTTTAGTAATATACAATTTAATGTTCCGTGTCGCAATAAAAGCTAAATTGTTTAAAACTAATTATGATCTAGCTGATCCTTTTACGCGTATATGTCGTCAATTTAATAGTTTGTATAATTTTGCTGATTTTTTGTAAATGTAAAAGTAATTCAACATAATATCATAGTTTTTTTAAATTCATAATATAAGTGTTATCGCCACTGACGATCAAGTATGCATCGTGTAGACGCCCCCCCCCCTAGTTATCGAATACCAGATTATATCAAGTACGAATTACTTGAGTAACCATCGTACTGAATAATATAGGTCATTATATCCTGTACCTAATATACACCTTCTTTTTATTACAATTCGTGAAACCATAAGTATCCGAAACATAATTAATAATCTTTAAAGCTGTCTGTGTGAAGAAACGTTTATTACATATCCATTGAATTTACCTAGTTTATAGTTCGCTAAGTTTTTACACTAAAAAAGTATGTATGTAAATATTATATTATTCTAAATACGTAGTATATTGAATTTAATATTTATGTAATGCAGGAATTTTAACATGCAAATATAAAACTTTATAAACAGAAAATTGTTTCGTTTGTATTTGGTGTTTACAATCTGGTAAAAACTCAGCGGCGGGGACACTCCCGCAACAAAATTAAAATTCTTTTTTAATTATAATCTGGATCGTAACACATAACCTCAAAGCAACAGGTATTTTACCGGCAGCCGTTCATTTAAGGAGAACAACCAATACTGACAGAAAAACTGTAAGTCCCACAAAATGCAAAAATTCTCTTTTCAGGGTCAACCACCATTACAAAATCAAGAACATGCCCCGAAACACACACCTACCGCAAAGTGTTCTGTATGCGACGAACCACCAACTAATCAATCGATATCGTGTAATAAGTGCCAAAAAAATTATCACTTAAACTGTGTTAATTTAAAACATAATCAACAAAAATTTACATGCAACAGCTGCATCGACCAAATGCAAGTTCCTGGCTCACCAAAATCGGTAAAAAGCTACCGAAGTAAAGCCTCTAGCGTTTCAACAAATTCCGTAATTCGTAGAAAAAACTTAGAGCTTCAGCGACTTGAGGAAGAGAGGCAACTGGCCGAGAAACGAGACACTGAATTTTTAAAACAAAAATACCAACTGTTACATGAAGCCGAAGAAGAAATTGATGACCGAAGCTCAGTGGATATTAACTCCGTGCATGAATGGCTAAACAATCAACCTAGTCAGCCAAACTTACCGGGAACAATTTGTCATTCTGTACCATTCTGTACCAACGGAATCTGCGACAACACAAACAACAACTTGCGCCCAGCCTGCTGTCTCCTGGCAAGCACCAACTAATCTTACCTTTCGTCCATCTATATCGTCGGTGCCACATTGCAACCTAAACGCAAATCTAACACATCAGCAAATAAACGCAAGGCAGACGGTTCCAAAAGAATTACCAATATTTACGGGCAACCCAGAAGACTGGCCGCTTTTGAGTTCCACCTATGATTGGTCCACGACAGTTTGTGGCCTGACAGACGCTGAAAATTTAATCAGACTACAAAAGGCGTTACGAGGAGATGCCCTGAAATCCGTTCAAAACATTCTCATTCACCCATCCTGCGTTCCGGCAGCAATCTCCACTTTAAAACTGTTGTATGGACAACCAGAAAAAATTCTGCATTCACTTAAACTGAAAATAAGATCATTAGCTACAGTCAATATTAATAAACTAGAGACAATTACCTCATTCGCCGTACAAGTAAAACGTCTCCAGGCAACAATAGAAGCATGTGGGCTACTGGACGAACTTAACAATCCATCATTAATTCAGGAATTAATCAATAAGTTGCCTTCGTATTTTCAAATCAACTGGGGAACCTATAAAATGAATCTAACAAAACAAAGCAAAAATATAAATCTGTCAGAATTCTCTGATTGGATTTTTGATATTGGTGTTTCTGCAAGCAGCGTGAATATTGAGAGCAGCTTTAGCTCTGCCGCCTTAGCACAAAGGCTACTCTTGCAAAGTTTCAAGGCGCTATATATTGCAGTTCGCCACGATAATAATTTTTCACTTTGTATGGGCGGTACCACGCCAACTATTCCGGCTATAACTCATGAACCAATACACATACAGAGACCGTTTGTACATAAAAACCTTGGCATTGACGTCACCTTTCATATAAACTTTGCAGAAACAAAATCGGTTCACGCATTCCAGAGAACATCAATTTCTAACTCAATGCAACTTTTTTATATATACATATATAGAATAGTAAAAAAAAGTTTTGTTGATTTTTTAATGTTATTGAAATTTGTGAACTGTTAAGGCCGGGGCACATAGAATCCGTCATGCGTTATACTTTGACGTATTGAACTGAAATCAAAGTAAATCCCCGTCTTCATTTGCTATCAACATGTCTTAGCAATAGTCAAACTTTATAAAAAAACAGTATTAAAAATAATTTTTTTTATATGAAGTGTGATTTTGTTAAGGCCAAGCTAATGCTAATGTTAACGTCTAATGGAGACGAGGTTGACACAATGTATGCTTTGTTGGGGGATATTAAATCAGGAAATTAAACACTTCCAATTTACTTTATTTAATTTCTTTATTTTGTTGTATTTGTTTTATTTTTGCTGCAACTTAAAAAATCAATTGATAGCTATCAAACTAATTAACGTACGTCAAAAGTTGCCCAACTTTTACTTTGCCTTGACCGAGACGTACTGATTGTGACAAAGCTCATAACAAAATCTGTATTTCAACTTGTCAGTTGAAAAAGAAGAGGTATAACGTTTGACGGACTCTGTGTGACCCGGCCTTAACTTTTTAAAAATTGAATTTTTTTTTTTTAAATTTTTTGAAATAATCAAATATTTTGTATACATATTTATGTTTTTAATAAATGTTACTTTTCATAAATTACAGCAAATTACAATTAATAGTTTAAACGTTAGCTGAAAACTAACTTTTTGTAGCTAGTCATTTAGTTAGTTTTTCAAAATAAAATTTATTCAAAATTTATTTTAAAATTTTAAAAGGAAGATTTCAGCTAACGTCTAAAATATTAAAGTTTAGTTGACTTAAATCTAACTAACTTATAATTAATTAAAAAAAACCCACTTATAGCCAACGGAAAAGTAGTTAGTTAACAGCTAGCTACAGAAAGTTAACTAAAAGCTAACTTTTAGAAAGTAAACTTTAAATTAGTTGCAAAGTAATACAGAGTCGGACAATTGACTACCACCTAGAACATCGCAATGTTAAAATAGTTAATTGTTTACATTAAAAAGTAATCCAAGTGTCAGTCAGCACTAGTTGCGAAATAGTTAGCTTAAAGTTAATTTTTAGTTAACTGAGTTTTCGACTGGGATTGATATTTCATTCATTTGTAACAGATAGCAAAATTTAAAATAGTGATATTTTAAATACTATGAATCAAAACAGATGTCTACTGAAATTGTTGATTAAGGTAAATTTGGTAGGGGAAATAGCCGCCCGCGCCTATTTGTATAATGTTTGTTTTATTATTTTTGTATATTTAATATATGTTTTTATATAGTTTTTCTTGTTATCTGCTAAATTAGTTATTTTTTAAATAAAAGTAAATAAATAAATTCGTGGGAAAATAATTGTTATATATCTATACTTGTTTGTGTTTATCTCTTATGTATCGACCTTGGCGGGAAGATCCTTAATCCGTACGTAGTTTTTTTAATTTTTTGGTTTTTTTAATTTTATATTTACGTAGACAGATTGGCGGCAAAATTATGTAAAGAGTAAAGTGCCAAATCTTAATATGTTTGTATATGGAAAATATTGAAATTAGGTATTTAGTTTGAAGAGCATAAAGAAACCAGAAGTTGAAGTGTTAGTTAAAAGTTCAAGTGATTTGAAATAAGTTTAGTTTAAACTAAATAATGTCATCATTTGAAAATTTAAGTTATTTCAAACACGAAATTTAAAAAGTTAGATTCAGTGTGATTTAGACTATAAAAAAATAATTTGTCGCGAAAAGAAACCTAGCTATGGGCGCAAGAAAATCAGTAAGCCTAAAGTGTGAGGCAAAATATATCCGTTGAACATCGAGTCAGGAGAAATAGCCAGGTAAAAGTGATAAGAAAAAATCTGTGGCATTTTCAACATTAAAAGAAATCTAAAAAACAGTATTGTGTAAGTGTGAAAGAAAATTGTGTGATTATTATGAGTGTAGTGTTTGTTAAGTGTAGGAAAGAAAAATTGTATAAAAACAATTATACATATCTCTTGAAAGTAAAAGGAAAATAAATAAAGTAGAGCTCAAATTAGGTGCGGAATCCAGTGAGAAACAGTGTCTACAAAAAGAAACACGACCCGCTTCAGTATAGGGACAAATATAGTAGCATCGGCAATTCCTGAAAGTGAGGAAGTAAAGTATTAGTTTGAGCTCTAAACGCAGAAAAATAACGTTCTAATAAAGAAAGTATTTCAAATAAAAAGTAACGGTTAGGAAAGAAAAATGTTAAAAATAGTTAAAATTAAATAAGTGAAATTTTAAAGATTAAGGTTAAATTAGATATGAACTTATTTGTCTCTATGTACATAATACCGTGTTATGTTGTATTAGTTTTTAATTTTTCTTATATTAATAAAATGAAAGATTGTATTTGAATTAGTAAAGTGATCACAATGATGGCTTAATTTTAAAAAGGTTAATGGTAATGATGAACCGTTAAGTGATGAAGTTCGGTCAGGCGGATACTGGGTCGTGGAGTAGAAAGAAATCGTTGGAAAACTTTCTACGACATCGTTGGGAGGGCGTTGAAGAGACCAACATCTGTCTCTGTGTACTTTTGTCTGTGGTTTATTGTAGTTTACAAAGTTCCGTAAAGGCCAGTAATATTTTATGTTATTTATATAAATTACACATTAGTTTTAAATAATTTCCAAAATAATTATTTCACGTTTCTATTAGTGGCACCGCTTTTTATGGTGTTTACTTAAAAACATATTTCAATAATTCCTGCAAACTTCAAACATTTTTGAAATGGAATTTATCGATGTGGTGAGTTAGACATTCATACATATATTCAAATATTATTTCAAAAAGTTGAAAAATTATTGTTTTTTATTACACTTGTTATCCATAATAATTAAATAGTGGAATATTTTTAGAAACTGTTAAATTGAAAATAAATAACTTTCCTTCATATGTATCTTACTAATGTTATACTGTTATTCGTTCAACTCTAGTTTAAAGTAAATTAACTATTTCACCCGATTAACATTTTAGGAAACCATATACATAAGTAAGAAGAACTTTTTTGAGCTCGAGGTCAAATTGTTCTGTAAAACTAATTCTTTAATGTCAATATCAATATAAGTAGTTCGCTACAGCATCGAGTAGCTATAACTAGGGATACAAACGTACATACATACATACATACATACATACATACATACATACATACATACATACATACATACATACATACATACATACATACATACATACATACATACATACATACATAAATACATACATACATACATACATACATACATACATACATACATACATACATACATACATACATACATACATACATACATACATACATACATACATACATACATACATACATACATACATACATACATACATACATACATACATACATACATACATACATACATATATACATACATATATACATACATATATACATACATGCATACATACATACATACATACATACATACATACATACATACATACATACATACATACATACATACATACATACATACATACATACATACATACATACATACATACATACATACATACATACATACATACATACATACATACATACATACAGACATACATATATACATACATACATACATACATACATACATACATACATACATACATACATACATACATACATACATACATACATACATACATACATACATACATACATACATACATACATACATACATACATACATGCATATGTAAGTATTTTAGTAAACATGTTTTTTTAATTTCAATTTATACAAACTTTATGTAAAAGTTTTTATTTACGATAGACTTCATTAGGAGATAATTATCTGAAATTAACAAAGCAAAACTGAAAAAGTTGCAAAAGTCTCAACAATTTGCATACTGAATGGGCCAATATATGTACAATTTTGTGGATGAACTTCCAAACAACTAAATATTTCATCAGGCAACATGAATTCTGATAAAACTATAGTAAAAATTAAAACTGTAGACAAAATACAAAAAACTATAGAAGTAAAACAACAAATGTAAAATTTGTTTTACAAATTAAAATTTGTTGTTGATAACTATGATGAAGATGATTCTGTTGCTATTGCTGTTTCTGTTGCGATTTGTACACGTTACAAGTAACATGGAATGTCAAATTTTCCATACATATGTATGTAAACCTTGCTTTTACACGGCGTGTATTTGTCATATGACTTGTCACTTTTCCATGTGTAAATTCTAAACACATCATGTAAACCTTTTGACACATAACATGCGTGTTTTCCATGTGTACAATACATATGACATTTTTCATTTAGATCGTGTTCTATTTTGATGTGACAAAGCATCTGACTTCTTGTAATGCCAACTTGATATTTTGCTATTTTAGGTTTTTTGTGGTACCAAAAGCACTAAAAGCGTGGCAAAAGCACTACGTTTCCATCTTTGCATCAGCTGTGGTTGGCAATACAAAACTGTGTGGCGGAAAAAATATATATTGTAGGTTATGTCAGATGTAATGACACATGTACGTTTGAAAGCAAAAATTATAAACCGTATGTAAAATGTCTATTTTAACAAACACATGAAATTATATATGACATATGACAAACACACGCCGTGTAAAACCATTTTTAGTGTGATCTTATTGAAACCTAACATGTTTGTGTCTGTTTCCATTAGACATTAATATGTCTTAACAAAAGTCAAACTTAAAAAAAAAACTTTCGGCCCTATTCCCGTTGGGGTTTTAATTTTAATAGTCGTTTCTATGTCGTTGTCGTTTTTATCGTCATTTCGTTCCTAAATTCGCATTCTTGAAATACATACATATATTGAAACGATGTTAAATGGTAGCACTGCAATTTTTTGTGTTGTTATTTATGACAAATTTCTGAAAAGTTTGTTATTTCTTTGTATGTTTTAACAAAATATGGCGAGTACTGAATTTCATTTCATAGATCGGAAGATGCTACGAGAGAACAGTAACATTTTGCCATCTCAGATTCAGTAGCGATCTAAGTTCTTCATGGTCGGCGAATACCACTACGTTTTCTTCCGGGTTAATTTGTTTTTAAAATTTTAATAGGTTTGACACCGCTTCTTTCAATGGTGACAATCGCAGCTGTTTATAACATCCTTTCCTCTGGAATCAGAGCTTTCTTTTTATCTTGATTTATTTTAATAAAAACCATTTTAATGGATATTTTCTCCTAATTTAGTTTTACTTACTTTATGCCAACCTTCTACATCAAGAACTGGAGGTCCAAACGGATTTAATTCCTCAAAAATCGCTAAATGTTAGGGTTTTCTGCCCTTTTGAAAGCCCTTAGCATAAGCGGGATTTTTTTCCATTTAAGAAACTAAAATTTCGAACTAACTTAATTTACTTTTTTTTATTTAAAATTTTTTTTTCTTGTAGTAGAGAACGAATCTTTTATTATCGTTTCTATCTTGGTTTCAAAATAGAGAATACCGATATATTTACGACGAGTGTCGTTAACGCCAACGGTAATGCCAAATTGTCGTTTATATTTCGATTTCAAACTTTAACGCCAACGGGAATATGGCCGATTATTTTTAATACTGTTATTTTTTATATGAAGTTTGACTTTTGTAAGACATGTTAATGACTAATGTAGACGCGGGTTTATGTATGCGGCAACATCTGCTAGGCTAAATTTTCCATAACACGCGTTCTACGCATTAACGCAGTGACCCGTTATAGAACAACAATTTAATCTACGAGTATATAATTATTATGCACTTTTTGTAGTCCTTTTTACGCCCGTAATATTGCAATAATTTTTTAAAGATTTATATGCTTTTAAAACTTTTTCTACACAGATGTGCATAATGTTATTTTTACTTAAATCGGTTCAGTACTCTAGAAGTAATATGACTATCAAATTCTTATTAACACCAATAAACAACCCAGCGGGAAAAGGTAATCAATAAGAAACAAGTAGGTAATACAAAGAATGTATAATATTCTCCTTCCAGTCCATTGCTCTTAATACGGAGCATGTCCTAGGAAAGTAACGAACGCATTATTTCAATATATGTATACTGCGAACGAATTTAAGAATTCATTATTTCTAAAGCATAAAATAATGTACACATTTATATATATATATATATATATATATATATATATATATACACGTTTTTATTTATTTTACTTATTATTAAACTTTTTAATTTAAAACTAATAAAAAAAAATTTAAATTATTAAGAAGAAGAAGTAAGAATTCTCCTTATTAAAATTAAGGAGAAATATTTCTATTTCCAAATAATATAAAAAATGTATATTTATGAAATTTTACTTGCTTTATTAGTACGCGTTTTAAATAAAAAAGTGCAAATAAAGAGGTCACGTTTTTAAAGACACTTTAATAGTAATGGGACCGTGACTACAGGTGATCTCCTCCAACAAAATTAATAAAAACCTAAAATGTAAATTTCGTTGACGAAAAAATTATGGTAATTACAAAAAAGAAAATAGAAATAAACTACGAAACAAATATATTTATCGAAAGCTGTGCATCTAGAATATAATTTGTCATTCTTGGCTATCAAAAACAGTTGACTTTTTTATGCGAAGTAGAAAGTAAAGTTGAAAGTTCATGCAACGCGTTTTAGGCATTCAAGCTTTGTATGCTTTTCATAAATTATACGCGTTCTATGCGCTAGTTATAGTGTAAATTTAATATATGTAATAAAAATAATTTTGCAAAAATGGAAAGTGAAATAATTTGTTGAATTGAGTTTCTGCACATAATATTTTTTTCATATTTCATTTATGTTTCACTGTTGATACTGTCATTTGCGGGTCATCCCTCTGATGTTCGGACAAGAGAAGCAATGTCCTAATCGAATGTTACCAGGTTCATTTAGAATGTTACAGGCCAGCGGGTTGGGATGAGTTAAAAGCTTCTGTAAATACGTTACTGAATGTTTAGTTTTTTCTGCTTTAACTGATGTCACGTTTAGATCTTTGTGGATGTTTGAGTTTTCCATATGGAACATAACACCAAATTGATTTTAGGATTGACTTGTACAATAGAACTTAGCAATCTAAGCTAAGGGTAGAGTTTCTGCTGATTAGCCAGTTTATTTAGACTAAAAACCTTTTTCAAATCTCCAACAAATAAATTGCCTTTTTCGGTATCATTTCTTGTCTAGATAGTTTTTCAGGGATGCTACTCTCCAAGATTTCAGCATCTCTCTTAGCCGTTTCGTGCATTTTTTAAGTCTGATTTTGAGTTGAGGACATCTATGTGTTTGCCTTTCTCTACGAATGATTTTATCTAGCTAGTTGGGCAGCTGATTGGAGGTTCAATAAGACTCCACTCTACGTCTTCTAGTGCTATTAGTGCGAATTTTTCCATGCAATGAGTACTGAGATATTTTATTATATTTCAACCAATTTATGCTTCTGCTTTTTGTTGGTCACAAGATATTTTGCTGGTTCAAGTGATGCTTCAACTTTAATCATTTCTATTGAATATTTGATATTTTATTAGTCGAACTATTTATTTTATATGCAGATGAAAAAAATTGGGACAATTTAATTTTAGACATCAGCACTCTTCGCATCTATCTACTATGGATAGTGTTTAGTTGTAAGCGTCAGCTATTTAACCAACCAAACTCATGTGAGGTAATACGTAAAAAATCGCATTCAATCGAAGTCTAACACTACCTAAAGCTTCCTTATTGTTTAATATTTTTACTTTAATATTTTACCATCTTATATTTGTTGTTGCTTCAGCCAACCGTCGGTTAGCAATGAAAGCTACTTTTTTATTTGTTTTCTTCCAATATTCGTTTTTAGTTAAGAACATACACAAACATAACCTTTTCCGTTGTCAACAACAAACTACTTATCCAAATTGGCTGATAATGCCTACATATGGCTAACATATGTGTACCACAGGAGCCAGTATGCTACTCGTATTAGTATTTTATTTTTTACCTGTTATTGAGCATAACAAAATACTAACTGTCTTTTATTGAGGAAAATATTCCTCTTAATATACACAGAAAAAAATTTTGCACCAATTAAAGGTTTTGATTGGTTTCAGATACAACTTTAATTTAATTTTTAATTAATTCAATTATTTACTTAATTGATATATTATTGAATTCATTCTTAATTAATTATATAATTGAGTCAATTAAAAAATTAATTAAATTTGCATCTGAAACTAATTAAAACTGTTAATAGGAGCATACATTTTTCTGTGTACTATTTTGCAGTATTATTTTTTTAATATAAAATATTACTGCAAAAGAAGAGTTTTTAAAAATGTGCAATTTTCTTATATTTTTCTTGTAAATTACGTATTTGTAGTAACAAAAATGATAAAAGAACACTTTAAACTATTTATTCCATCAGTTTGTAATAAAATTAACAACAAAGAACTCGCAAAAATAAGCAAGTGATTTGAAATCAGATATATTTATGTAACCGATTAAAAATCACGTGAATTCAAAAATCTTTGTGTGTAGAACACTTTTTACGTGATTTCAAATCACTTTGATAAAAAGTGATTTTAAACAGGCCTGACACTTTTGGATACTTATCATTTTTGGGATTTTTTCATTGTCATTATTTTAAATAATTACAAAGAAAAAATTTTAACTATCTAGGGAACTGCAATAGGTAGCGCCTTGGAATTTCGCACCAGTAACCATCATATTAACGTACATAGTTTAGCTAAACACGGACTAAATTGGAATAGTGGGCGTGGTATCTCCCATAAAATTGAAAAATCATTATCGTGTTCCTGGTGATCTACAATAGATAGCGCCTTGAAACTTTGAATTTCGTCCTTTATAGGTGTGTATAGCACATCAAATCTTGTCCTGGAATGCCGGACATCATTGCATGCGATGGCGGAAAATTCGACAGTCATCCTTAAATGGGTGAGGGGACATGGGACTAATCGAGGCAACTGTGCTGCCGATGAACTAGCCAAGAAGGGACCACTACTGCACGACGATGCAATATACATCTATTGTGGCATTCCTCTCTCGGCCTGTTTACACCGCATTAACTTTGCCGTTCACGATATAGCTCAGGTCAGATGGTCCAATGAGTCGACTTGTTCGATTGCAAGGACGATCTGGCCCTCACTGGACCAAAAGAAAACGGTCTCGCTATTTCGTCTGCAAAAAATGCAGGTATGCGACTTAATAGCAAGAGTCACTAGTCATTGCTTATTTGGAACCCATGCAAGCAGGATGGGTATCCGTTATAAAGACTTCTGTAGAAGTTGCCAGGATTAGGAAGAGGAGGAAACGGTTGAACACCTTCTCTGTCGTTGCCCTGCACTAGAACACTGTCGTCTACAATACTTGGGACGACGATGTTTTGATAGCCTCTCTTGTGTTTCATCTCTGGAACCAAACAGGATTAACTCCTTTTTAATGATCTGTGGTTTGTTTTCTAACCCTCTTCCAACTGGAGTGACATAGTTGCTCATCAATGTATGTCACGTTCAATACAGCCTTCACAGCTAACACTTTATACCCCTAGTCTATAACTGTCTACTGTCTCTATGATTCTTCCTCAGTCTGTAATGACCTAATTTCTGTTCTTTATCTTTTCTTTCATCCCTTTTCTTATCTGCTGGTATCACAAAGGGACCAACATAATGGACCCAAGTGAGCTATTTTTTTCCTCTCCTTTTCTGATTGTTTTCTTTCCTTCTTTAATAAGCTGCCTTCTTAACCTGACCTAACTTTGGAATTTCGCACCAGTAACCGATATTTTAAAGTACATAGTAAAGCTTAACTTAATATGAAAATTTGAAACAATACAAAAGTTTTTTATGTGTTTTACAAAATTTTTTACAAATAAAATAATTTATAATGGAGATAAGTATAGATTTATTTTATGAAGATGTTCTGTGTAAATAAAAAAGAAATCGTGACGTGTCCAATGCAAAGTAAGAAAAATAAATATGTAAGTTTAAAATGATTACTAAATACATATATGTATGTAAGTAATTTTTACACATTTATAAGTTATTTTCAACTGAGCGAAGAAGCGTATTGATATTTGCTGGATGATATAAAAGTCCACTTAAGGAAATCTAATGTGGCCGGTGTTGAAATTAGGTGTTGTACTTACACAGATTTTTTGCTGATGGGAGTTACCAAAAACGCAGTGACAACGATTTCAATATATGTACCTAGGACTAGCTCAATCTACAATGAAGAAAAAATTTGTCGGATCCAAATTGTGATTTGCCTTTCTATCAGTTCTACAAGTTTTTCACAATGTTTTTGTTGTAACTTTGTGTTTATCTATGTATTTGTTCGAAACCTGTATTTAATAAAGAACTTTACTTATCCGCTTTCTATTTTTCGTAAATAATTTACTTGAAACAATTGCTACTGATGAGTGGTAATTTTTTGATACTTTTGTTAACCGCACTAACACTAAGTCGTAAACGGTGATACAACAACACAGATGTAACAATGTAAGTTTAAATTAAAAATTTTTGACAGGTTGAGTTGTAATTAATAATACAAATTACAAAATTTAAACTGAAGTAGAGTTGAGTTGTAAACCGTAATAGGGGCCTTACCCGCCGTCTTCATTAGAGTCGGATGATATAAAAAGATTTTTTAACAAAAAAAAAAAAGATTTATAAAATGTGGTACTTAGCAATTTTAAAATACAAAAAATTAATATATTCGTATTAAAAAGTTAAACAAAAGTGAGATAAATAATAGTAAATATGTATTTTAAAGATCCTACACATAATATCATAATATCACACATAATATTTTTACAGTTACTGATTGTAGTTTATTTAAAAAGTATTCCGTATAATTATTAATACTGATTAATACTGATTCCAACATTCAATTCTAAAAAAACTAAATATTAACACTGATATTCCGTTGCAGTTAATATTTTTATTTATTTTTAACCACATTTTCAAAAATTCTAAATTCAAACATTAAAGTTACATACATATGTATGAATCTTTTTAAAAAATAACTCGTTGACTTAAAAGTCAAAAACATTTTTTCAGGCAGAACTGAAAATATTTTTTTCATCAAAATTTTTGTTTTCCAGTGCAAACATTATTAAAAATTATTAAAAAAACGTACATACATACATACATACATACATACATACATACATATGAATAATAGTTATTATATTATTTTTCAGAATTTCGATCCCTTACACCCAACTAGTTGATCTCTAATGTATGATGATATTAGTTTAACTGCTTATTGTTAATATACGAGTACATCCTAAATTGTGATTGCTTGCTCGTTTTTTAAGTTCGTAATCTGATAGCAACTTCAAATACTATTTTTCCTAGTAGTACCAGTTGCAAGAATCATTTAAGGCAATAAGAAGGCTTACTAATGAAAATCAAATATTGAAATAGTTTAAAATTTTGATGTTTTTAAAGATTGTCAAGGAAGTAAAGTACAATGTTCTAACTCATACGATGGACAGGTAGCAGATGTGAGTCTTAACTGCATTCTACTGCTTTAAACTTGGCCTGCAAAGGAAGAACTGCACACCATTAACCGCAATTATTTTATCATCGATATTTTTAATAAATAAAGTAGTTTATATATAAATTTTGCGTTGTATTATGCAATTTTTCGTTTTGTTTGTTAAATGTGTTATACATATAAATTATTCAATAATGTAGAAAGTATTAGAATTATATTTATTTATTTATAAGTATTACATTATGGAATTTAAGATTCTTTGATAAAATTTACTATTTTTAAGATAATGAAATAAAGGAAAATTGTTGATTTTAACAAAATTTTTGGTTATTTTGAACGATTAAAATAGCATAAATAAAGGAAAAAATCATTAAATTCTACGGACTTTGTAGTTTGTAATTTTTCATTTAAAAAATCAGAAACAACGGAAAATCCGGATTTTTTATCGTTTTTTTTTTTTTTGCAGTTAAAAGAAAAGAAACAAAAGCAAAATCAAAAAATATTTACGGAAAATGTAGTTTATTTTCTGTCACTTAAAATAAAAGAAACATCATTTGTTTTTACAAAATTTATTTAGTTGATTTTTAACATTTAAAAATAAAAGAAATTTTCTTTTGTTTTAAATAAATAATGAGTAGACCGGGTTTTAACTGAATTTTCATTTGTTTTAAACTGCATTTTCAGTAGATATAACTTACATAATATTTTTTAGGTGCCTAAGTAGCTAAAGAGCTTAGTTCTACCCATAATCTATCCGATGAAGAAAGTATTGTTTAAATTTTATATGAGGGTGTGTAACAGTTTATTAAAAAAGTTTGGTTTTTCCAATAACTTTTTATAATTTGTACAGTTTTTAGCACCTGCTAAAGTTATTTCTGAAATTTCTTTAAATTTATTGGATGAAAAAAATTGTTTTAATATCTTGGAGAATCATTTTGACTTCAAATAGTTTCGAGGTTTTTGAGACTTTATCTTGTTTAAAAAAGTTTATACAGTTTAATGATAAAACTGCTAATAGCAACATTCGAATCATAACCGCACAAATTTCAAAAGAAATGAATAAAAAGAGGTTATTAGGACATGTGTAATAAAACAATAAAAAAATGTACAAATGGATGAATGGTTAAAAAAGCATGAATATGTGAATGTATCACTAAAAAAGATTTTTAATTAAAAAAAAAATTTTTTTTTTTGTTAATTTTAAGATTTTTGAGAGAGAAAATATGGCAACAGTGGTTATATGTATTATTTTTGTTGTAGTTGGCAGTACCGTGAATTACATTGGTTTGTGTATTTGCTAAAAATCCATAGAAGACCATTATAAACCCAATATAAACCTGATTTCCCTTATGTACAACCTTATTCTAGTAGCGTGGTTAAACACTAATTGTGTAACTACTGTGATTGGATTACCATCTGATCACAGTAATTGCTACTTAAATACTGATCCTTACCACGTACAGTGTAGCGTGATGCGGATTCGTTGGCTGATCCTTTAAAATTTCTTCTGTGGACTTGCCCGCTTTGCAGAAAAATAATATTGAATTTTATAACCTTTTTAAAAATTCTGAAGATAAATTTTAAAGAATCAATGAATTTTTTGGTCCTACATGACAAACTTGCCTAATTTGGATAAATTTGTCAATTCGCAACAAGCTGTCTCACCTAAACGAAAAAAACTAAACACAACATAAAATTCTGATACTATGACTACTAATAAACTGCTAAGTCGGAAGTCGTTCCTGTCTTATAATTCCAATTCCCTAACTTCTCCAATTCACTCTGAGAATTTAATAACTGGTCCAGAAAAAATTTACCAGTTCAAAGTACTAGAGCATCTGTAATAATTATAGTCAACTCTTCAAAAACATTGAAGGCGATAAGACTAAAATTAACTATTTATTATTTAATAAAGTATATAAATTTGCCATTCCGTGTGTAATTTCTACAATATTCATTTCCAACCCCATAAAGTCCGAAGTCCGACTTCCGTCTGCTCGTCTATCCGTGTTGACGTTGAAATGAAAATTTAAGCCTACCAATCTGCCAGGCACAGTTTCGAAAATATTGGGATTGCAATTCAGCAACATCGGACCATCCCATTGGAGGCTGCGGGCAAAAAACCACACCCACCTATATATTTTCACGTCGCTTTTATCTTTTCTATTTTAATGATTCTCTTTTGCCCTTTTTTGTTAAATAAATATTAGACCCAGACAGGTGGATCGCAAGGAGTGCATACAGATCTCGGGGGATCTGTAACCCCCTACAACGGCCGATTTTGTGTTTATTTTTAGGTTCGTAAGATTTTTCTGCTTTGATTTATATTAAAGGCTTTTATGAAAACCAATACATATAGAGGTAACTAATGGCCCCACAGGGTTAACACTGGTAATCATTCTAACTCAATATACCACTCTAACTCAATATACCATTCTAACTCAATATACCATTCTAACTCAATATAGATTGCAGAAAGGTCCTAAATTAAAAAAACAAAAAATCAATAAAATTTAAAAAAAAATTTAATTTAAATTAAAAAAACGGCAAAGGGAAGGCCCTTTGCCATCCTTCAAGAAAAAAAATTTAGTTCTTTTATTTATTTTTAATACGAATGCATTTTTTTATTTCATGACGAGTATACTCGACATAAACAGTTAAAGGGGTAAAAAACGAAATTCACGTATTATGTACTAGTATTAATTATTGTTTTAATATCTGTAAGGATCTTGAATCCATAGACTCAATTAAATAAATAAAATCTTTTATAGATAAACAACAGGCGATTAAAAACTTTAATCTATCAAAAAACTACATTTTTCAAAATCCTCTCGATGCTCTTTTATATAAATTAGCTTTTGTTATTAAATTGCATTTTCTTAAATATAAGGCAAAATTTTTCCAGATACCAAAGTAGTCAAAATCTTTACTATTCTGGAATGTCATCAGAATAGGCTTCTTTTTAAATTAGCTTCTCATCTGATATTAAACTCTTTATGCTTTAAACTCTTTGTAACTACATTCCAGATTTATATCGATAAATGAAAGATTGCTTTTCTTGTAATGTTTATTATTTTTCCATTCGCTTAAAAGAATTTTCCTAGTATACTCTTAAATGTCTCAGTTATTTAGTCGGGATAATTTTTTTAAGCAACATATAAATACAATACCATAATTCATGCAGGAATCCCCATTGGTGGATTTTATAGATAATTTATTCATCATAAGTAACTTTCTTAACTGGGCATTTTTAACGAATTTTCAAGAATTGAAAAGTTCACAAAATTGTTCCCTTTTCGAGCATGAAAAGTACAATGGCAAAGCACTGACTCATGATACACACAGGCGGACTGTCGGAAAAACTCACTGGCATCTCAGCTATATTATTGGATTTACGTTTTGAGCCTTTAGCACGGACCCTCATAAATTTTAAAAGTATGAACGAATTATTTTATAAAAAATAATTTTAAAAAAGTTATATTCGCGTGTCGAATTATTATAAAATAAATGTAAGTTATTTGAAACCGCAAAACAAAAAACTTGCAAACTGCCTCAATATGATACCAAGAATTTTAAGAGAAAACTGTTGCAATTGTGTTACGAATTTTACGAATAGCCTCTCCATAAAAGTTTTATCGGGGTTTATTAGGGAAGGAATTTGGTTAATAATAGAATTTTTTATTAAAAACAAAAAAATGCACCAATTTACATATAACATACCAAGTGATTGATGTATATTGTACTTTTAAGATTCCAACAAAAGTACAATTTTAATGTACAAGATTGCGGATATTAAAGGAAAATTACTTTCGTAACTAAAACGTCATCGACCTTGTAAATTTCCGAATGATAACATCGAATCTGGCTGCTTTTGCATTTGAGAGCTTTTTAATTGCATCACGGCCTGCTGTTGTTGAGTTTCATCGATATTGTTATTAAGTATATTCGAAAAGTGTTGCTTCCAGAGTGAAAGCTGCTCTGCGTCAGCGTTTTTCAAGTTTTCTTGTTTATTTCTAACAGGATGAATGTTGTTTGGACACTTTGCAAACAATGCAAAATATACACGCCTGAGCAGCGTTTTTCCGACGGAATGCCGCTCAACAGAACGGAAATCAGTAAATTACGACTTTTTTTCGGGAGAAATATTTTTGACTGCAGCCAAATTAGACTTAATAGCAAATCGTTATATATAACGCTCCACCTATTATCAGTCATCCACGGTTGTCTTTCTTTTGGTTCCTTTTGCAGATTTTAATATCACATGTTTCGCTAATTATGAAGTAACGTAATATTAGATAACAATTCTCAGATACGGGTGGCAAAACTATCTCTATCAGGAGGTCAATGGAAAGTTTTGGTGGCCGCGCAGTTTTCTCTTCTTTTAAGATGGCATAGGTATATGGACGTAGCTTAGCTATCAAAAAATATTGGTATCTAATTTGACCAATATCAACACTTACACTTTTTCCCACATTGCAACTTACAGCAGAATGGTATATCCTATCTTCAGCTTCAACTGTGAAGTAACAAACCCATGTAGAACATTCGGTAGACGATACTGGAGGAGACAGGAGCAGCGTTTATCTGTGGTCATAATTTATTAATTCTCTGGATATTTTCCGTGTCCACTAAATCGATTTCGTTGTACGTAACTAAAAAGTACACAGTAAATTGATATGCAGATATGCATCGTTTTAAATTAAATTGATATAAATAGTGGCAGAAGATTTATAAAGTTAAATTCATATTTTTTGTTTCGTTTAGACCAACACGACCTTGAACCTCGATAAGCTTATTACAGCAACCAGCGGAAACGTGTCTTTACATACTTCATTCCCACGTTTAGTGAGAGGGTTACTATCTGAGCACCCAAACTTACTGTAGTTCTTAGAGCTACTCTTTTAGAGAAATCAGTCTTTGTCATCCTCCTATTTTTTGAGACGCTTTTAAGCCGACAATCCGTCCATTCTTCTTTACAGATTTAGGGTTTAAGAAATGATTCTCTCTAAGCAGATCTGAAGGTTATACCCCCTAAGATCGATCGTTAGAGTTATTTAAGATACAAAATCTATTTGGGGTAGTGGATGAACTTTACATTAAGAAGAGGTATACTATAGGTATACTCCGTTGGGTAAACATGATTGCGCGGCGCTCTGCGATTTCTAATACTGAATATTTAAAATTTTATTTGTCGAACTATTTATTTTACATACAGATCCGAGTTTTGAAACTAGAGAAAGCATGTTAAGAATCTGACTGCAAAAATTTCCTAGTGGGTCATCTATTCTTGTTTGCCAAATTTATATTGTTCCTAATAATAAAACTATATATGTAATATGTAATACATAGCAAATAATATGCATTAACAAGGAACCACAAATTTGCCGCTTAACGTGACACGTATTGAAAACCTATATAAAAAATGTAAATTTGCGGACTGAATTTCTTTTACTTAATAAGTAATTTTTTGAGGAATGTTATTTTTATTTTTATTTAACATTTCACTTGTTCTTTAACTTTTGTAGAAATAAGTTGGATTTATAAAAGAATAAAACAGAATTGAAAAATTAAGACAGCTTGACATGTGTTTTTTAATTGTTTAAATTTGATTAAGCTTGTCAAGATTTGGAATCGTAGCATTAAAGAGGCAAAAAAAGCTTTTGTCATCCATCAAGGTTCTTCGAACCGGATTATATGGTTAGTCCGGGTATTTTTGCATAAAACTTTTGTACCCAGTCTTAGTAATGTCTAAGTAATGTCTCTCGGAGCTAGTTTACATGAGCAAACACCTCCACCTGGTGATGAAACTAGCGGGCTGATTCACATTAAGGAATTACAACGTAACAATCTTCTTAGTAGAGCTTTGGATTAAGTCCGAAATGTCTCGAATTACAACTCATTTTCGCTTCATCAACTAGAGGTCAAACTATCACTACTAAAGCGACAGTTGGAATCTTTCGATAAAATTCAAGGCCAACTCGAATCTTTGGATGAGTCACAATTTGGCCAAGATCACCGGCTAGAATTTGAAGACGCTTATTTTAAATTAAAATCGCAAATTCTTAAGCGAATATCTGTACAACGATTAAATGAATCTCCCATGAATAGCACAAGTCTTGGGACAGCCACTTCGCAACATGCATCAAAGCCTTATCTTCCAACATTGCAACTGACAAAATTTAGTGGAAACTACAATGATTGGACTGAATTTTATAATATGTTTTGTATTATGGTGCATGATAATTCTGAGTTGTCATCAATATCTAAATTTCAATATCTGCGGTCGTGCCTGACAGACAATGCAGCGAACTAATCCAGTCATTAGACATTACTCCTGAAAACTATAATCAAGCTTTGGAATTTCTGAAGTCACGCTATGACAACAAAAGATTAATCTTCCAATCTCAAATAGAGACGATTTTTACCATTAAACAATTTTCAAGGTCAAATTTAACCACTGTGAGATATTTGATTGATTCAGTAAATGCAAATATTCGTGCTTTACAATCAATTGCCACACAAAATCAAATTTCAGAAGGTATCATATTATATATGTTGACAACCAAACTTGACTTCGGTGTCAAGCAAAATGGGAAGAAGAAATTTTTACAAATTGGGAAAATGGCGCCGCGTCACAGTCACTTCCAACATGGAATGAACTTTCATCATTTTTAGAGAAAAGGCGCAAAACCTTAGAAATAGTCGAAAAAGCATCTTCGAAACCCTTTTCACCGCATGAGCGGTTTGTAAATCATAGTCAGAAAAAACATCAAATGTCATCATTCGTCGCTACAAATCAAACAACAACGTGCTGTTTCTGCAACAACACCCCCAACCATACCCCGTTTCACTGCAGTAAATTTATTGAAATGTCTACATTAGAAAGATTTCAAATTGTAAAGAGATTAAAACTATGCATAAATTGTTTAGGTACTAACCACATCGCCAGCACATGTCCATCAAAGAACAGATGTCAGCATTGCAAAGCATCCCACCACACACTTTTATATAAAGATCAAAAACAGCAACATTCGCCTACAGGTAACAATCAGCATACAACATCTGGTTCCAATTTATCTGAATCACCAGTTGCACTGCAAATATCAGAAGAACATAGCCAAGTGATATTAGGTACTGCAAGAGTAGAACTACAGGCTCCTAATGGTAGGTATATTATAGTGCGAGCATTGTTAGACTCTGGATCGCAGCTTAATTTTGTGACTGAAAAAATTGTACAGTACTTACTTTATTCATTGGAGTCAAAAGTAACGCTGCGAGATTTTTATGTAGACAATTTGATGACTGGTGGTAATAGTATCTATGAAGTGATGGAAATCAAACGTCAAGTTGTGGAATTGTTAAAAGGTGGTGGGTTCCCACTTAGAAAATTTGCTGCCAATTGTGAAGAAATATTATTTGATGTTCCAACTTCCGAGCGTGAAGAAATTGTAAAGGTTGACGATTCAGAATACATTAAGACATTGGGTCTTAAATGGTTACCTCATGAGACAATTTTGGTTACTTGTTCAACGAAGGGCTAGTTCCTGATATTAAAACCACCAAGAGGACAATTCTTTCTCATACAGCAAAATTGTTTGACCTCTCGGTCTTGTTAATCCAATAGTGGTCAGGTGTAAACTATTGCTGCAACGAATTTGGTCCCTAAAACTTCACTGGGATGAGTCTGTGCCACAGGATGTAGTGATGGAGTGGGTTGAAATTCAAAATCAGTTTGTAAAGATTTCAACAATCAAGTTGCCCAGGTATGTCATTTTTAGCAATTATTCTAATATTCATGCTTTTGCAGATGCCAGCTCAAATGCTTATGGTGCATGTATATATGCCGTCACAAAAAGTGCAGATGGAATTTGTTCGTCGCTTTTATGTTCCAAATCACGCGTAGCACCTCTGAAAGCTGTCAGTCTTCCCAGGTTGGAACTGTGCGCAGCTTTACTGTTGACCCAACTTTTAAGATCGGTGCTAAACTCATTTCTACACCCACCTCATAAACTTTACTGTTGGTCTGATTCGACAATCACATTGTGCTGAATAGCTGGAGATTCATCACGTTAGAAACCTTTTGTTAAGCATCGAGTAGACAAAATTAAACAAAATATACCATCTGCTAACTGGCGTCACATTCCTACAAAAATGAATCCAGCGGATATTCTCTCACGCGGTGCAAGAATTTCTAATTTAATGGAGAATAAATTATGGTTCCATGGACCAGAGATTTTATTACAAGACGAGTCTTCATGGCCTAAAACCACCTATACCGATTTGGAAGAAGCTAAATATGAAATGCGACAAACCTCGCTAATAACAACAACAAACTCAAGTAGAAAAGAAAACGATTTTTTGCACAATCATAAATACGTAAATAACTATCAAAAATTATTGAGAATCTTTGTCTATGTTTCTCGCTATGCTTTTTCAATTATTCGTAAAAGAAATCCAAAAATTGGTCCCATTGAAGTCGAAGAAATGAAACAATCACTTGATGTTATCTGTCGATTTATTCAAAACCAATCATTTCGACAGGAGCTGAAACGTCTTAAATCTAATCAACCAATTGACCGTCAATCAAAATTATTTATGTTGTGACCATTTTGTCACAATGGCATAATACGAGTAGGTGGGCGAATAAACAACGCAAATCTACCTTTTTCTGTGAAACATCCCATAGTTTTACCATCAACACATGTGTTCGTACATACTGTCATTCGTTATCATCATCGTAAAAATCTTCATGCAGGAGTACAAACTTTGCATAATATAAACCTGTGGATACTTAGAGCCAAACAAACAATTAAATATGTAGTGCACAAGTGTGTATTTTGTTATAGATTTCGTCCTACCACAGAACACCAGATTATGGGAGCATTACCAACAGAACGTGTAAGTCAGTTTCATCCGTTTGCTGTTTTAGGAGTGGACTATTGTGGCCCATTCTATATAACTCAACAATTGCGTGGGCGTTCTCCTATTAAGGTATATGTTGCAGTTTTTATCTGCTTTTCTATTAAAGCAGACCACCTTGAACTCGTACCGGACTTGACAACAAATGCATTCATTGCAGCATTAAAAAGATTTATAGCCAGAAAAGGTCGATGCTCTATAATTTTTTCCGATAATGCAACAAATTTTATAGGTGCTAATAGAGAGCTTAAGGAAATGTTACAACACTTTTTATCGGAACAACACAACAAATTGGTATATGACTGCTGCCGTCAGGAAGGTATAGATTGGAAGTTCGTACCCCCACGTTCGCCACATTTCGGGGGATTGTGGGAGAGCGCAGTGAAACAGGCAAAGCATAACTTACGTAGAGCCATTGGTGTCCATATACTGACGTTTGATGAACTCCATACCGTGTGCTGTCAAGCCGAGGCTATTATAAATAGCAGACCACTCACTCCCTTGTCTAATGACCCAAACGATCTGCGACCTCTCACACCAGCACATTTCTTGCTAGGATGACCCTTAAGTATTCTGGAGCCATCAGTGTCCAATGTCAATCCAAGTTCATTAAGAAAATATCACATTTTAAGGTGGATTCAACAGGAGTTTTGGGATCGCTGGGGTAATGAGTATCTAAAAACTCTACAACAAAGGACAAAATGGTTGTCCAGTAAAGCTAATCTAAAGTTAGATGACCTCGTATTAATCAAAGAAGATTCAACACCACCCTTAAAATGGCCACTTGGTCGAGTAACTGAAACATTTCCAGGAGATGACGGCCAAGTTCGAGTGGTCTCAGTAAAAACAGCTGAGGGCATTTTTAAAAGAGCGGTAACAAAACTTTGCAAACTTCCCCTTGAATCTGAGCCTGAAAATAATGTTGAAAGCAGCGCTTCCAAGGGGGGGGAGAATGTTAAGAATCTGACTGCAAAAATTTCCTAGTGGGTCATCTGTGGTCATCTATTCTTGTTTGCCAAATTTATATTGTTCTTAATAATAAAACTATATATGTAATATGTAATACATAGCAAATAATATGCATTAACAAGGAACCGCAAATTTACCGCTTAACGTGACACGTATTGAAAATCTATATAAATTTGCGGACTGAATTTCTTTTACTTAATAAGTAATTTTTTGAGGAATGTTATTTTTATTTAACATTTCACTTGTTCTTTAACTTTTGTAGAAATAAGTTGGATTTATAAAAGAATAAAACAGAATTGAAAAATTAAGACAGCTTGACATGTGTTTTTTAATTGTTTAAATTTGATTAAGCTTGTCAAGATTTGGAATCGTAGCATTAAAGGGGCAAAAAAAGCTTTTGTCCTCCAAAGCATATTGGACATAATAGATATGGATCTATTCATATTTCACATTTTTTAAATCGGTTCAGTGTAAAATTACTGATTTTAATCTTTTTACCCCTCTGTGTCCCAGATAACAATGAATGTACATATGTTTCTAATTATATTATAATCATAGTCTAATCGACTTTATAGATAAGGGTCTATATTTATGTTTCAAGTCCTATGCATAGCCTATTGCATCTTCTAGATTAGAATCTGTCAATTAATTAAATTTTATTAGAATCGATTTAGTCGTATGTAAATTTTCCCCCTTGCATTCCTCTGAAATGGGAATTTATAGATAAGGACTATTAGAATCGGTTGTGTAGTATACAAATGCCTGTTTTCCCTACATAGAGCCAAAAATGCCTAAAAATATTAAAATGACTTTCTCTATGAAATGTTTTTAGGCTATAGGGTAATCAAGCAGAAAGAAGGGAAGTTTTTTTCGAAGAGATTATTTATTATTTTCATGTGTTAAATCTATTTAATTTTATCAAGAAGGATATCCCATTAAATCAATAAGATAGTTGATAGTATTTTTATTACAGGTAGCGTGTGGCGTACCAGTTGTTATCTGTCTTATAAGTCTATTTTTTCTTCTTTTTCACAACTAAACACCATATAGGCAAATGAAAGTTTATAGTCTATTACCTGCCAAAGTGTTGTTTTCATGCCATGTAGTGAATTACAAAAGTAATGATAACAATATGTTTGATGTAACAATATGTACTCATATAATGAATGGAATGTTGACTTAAAAAATAAAAAAATACTATTGTAGGAAATTTTGATTGCCGGCCACGATTGCCTTTGTTATTCACTATGATAAAAAATCAATTACATAAATTGTAATATATAAAAATAAAAGCCTCATTTATTTATCCTTTAGGGATTTTTACTTTATATAGGGATTTTTTATTTATTTGGTACGTATGTCATATGTGCCAACTGTTTTCAAAAAAAAAAAGATTTTTTATCCCTATGATAAAAAAAAATACTCATTTAGAAAATACTAAGAGCATCGTTTATTACCCCATTCTAGATTTTTACTATACTTTATAAAATGTGAGTTAGGTATAATTCTTTATTTATTTAAACAAAGAATTAAAAATTATTATCCAAATAAAAAATCCATTTGCCACACCACTTTATTCGCCCTATTGTTTTAAATACGGCTCATTGTAGTTATTTATTTCTTCGCAAATGTTGGACATTTGGATCAAAAGTAAATTTTAAATGGACACAAGGAATCATACAAGTGTATGTTTTTTTCACAAAATATTATTGTATTTCAACTTTTAATTTATACAAAAAGAAAATGTGGAAATAACAATTTCAGCCGAATCAACATATTTTAATCATTTGAATTTTTAATCCTACTTTCTCATTTATATGTATGTACATATGTATTTAACAAAAAAAAGAAATTTTAATTCTCTGAAATAAAAAAATCAATAATAAATTGATTAGTGTTATTTAATTCATAGTGGGAGACAAAAAAACAAAACAAACAAATTTCTAAACCATTTTTGATTTATTTTCGCTGGAAAATAAAGTTATATTCACTTCAGATCAACCGGACTAGTTTGACTAAATCTGGCTATTGGAAAAATGTTTTACAAAATTTTCATAGTATTTATTAAACCTTAAGGGGAGACGCTCACACAATTTTAAAGTACACTTCCGGAATACGAAAATTCTGACTCTTAAAATGAAAATGTTCTTAGTGGCTTTTTTTTAATAGATTAGTTCAGTCTTTTGGCGTTGGCAAAAACAAATCTCTGCTAATTTTTTTAGTCTTTTATTTCTTAAAAATATAGTATATAGTACATATAAGCTAATCGCGTTTAATTTTTTAAACTTTTTGACTATTCATAAGAAAATTGAATAGCAATAACATAAATTTAAATAAAAATTTTTCCTTTTTTAATTTTATTAAATTATTAAAAAACATATGAAATTTGATGTCAAGCTTAAGTTCTTTTATTCTCTTTAATAAAGAATAACTTAAATTACAAATTAGATGATTAATATTAAAGAAAAATTGGAAAAATTTCATTGTAGACACCAGAGACCTGCATGAGTTGATTCACTTTCGCTGTCCACTCACATTTAAATTTATTTTGTTCTTTCTTTTAACATCAATATGTACTAATGATATTGCTTGCAGTGTTAACTGTCTAACAATTGACTGTTATTAACACACCCTTGTTTTATATGTGCTGTTAGCGAAAGAGTGTAAAAATTTCTTGCTGTTGTTTGATTGTTTTGCAGAACACTCAAACCACTCACAAAAGCACGTTGTCAAAGTATTGACTAGCGTTCGAAAAAGAATGTTATAATGTTTATGTAGGGCTACAATTCTGTTAATAAAAATCTTGAAACATCTATGTACGAGATGTCATATTTAAAGAAAGTGGTAATTGGGTTCAATTTTTATGAAAAATAATTATTATTTTAAGATTATTATACCTAAACTTGACAAAATTAGTGGACAATAAAATAAAATAACAATTTCAAGTGAAAGTACAGGTAAACAGTTTTTAGCATATGTTTAAAAAAATTTATTTGCATTTGGATGCAAGACATTTCTGTTTTTACATGCAAACTTTTTCTTGTGAAGTAATAACCCAACTGCATTTGCTACATTGGTTAAATTATTTTACCTGTCACAAATGGGTTATTTGCATACACAAATAAACATCAAATTCAATTGAAAGAAGGGTTAAGAGATTGCCAGTATTCCTGGAATTCATGTACATGTACTCGTATTCTATTTTTGCAAAAATATTGAATGAATTAAATGAGATAATTATAGTAAGGCAAACAAAATGTGAGTTTTTCGACAATAAAGTAATTATTTTTTCTATTTGAAAAAACAAAATAAGTACCTATTGACAAATACCTAGTAGTGTGGATTAAGAAAAATCAAAATAGACAAAAGTGTTAATACCTACAATTTTGTTCATTAACTAAATTCTCCATTGGCACACCATAAATTTGTGTTCTATATAATGAAAAAAACAATTTAAGATTATCATAAGTTACTGCCTTGTAACTATTCAAAAAATCAAAAACGAGGTTTTGATTGATTTTTATAAATGCCATTAAACTACATGTCTGGACCAAGTTTCACACTTCTACGCTTTTATTAACAAAAAACAAAGAGACGTATGGTATAGTTTAGTTTTCATTTTACAAAGTTTTTTGCTTCTAATGTAAAATTATATTTTTGTTTGTTTTTTTACCTAACAATATCTATGTAGGTATCAATACAAAATATATTCTTGAACGAAAAAGGTTCAGGAAAAATTAATTTTCAAAAGAAGAGTTTAAAATATGTATATTATTTATAACGAAAAAGATTGTAAATACCAAATATTTTTTTGCATCTTTTCCAGGTAGAGTGATTTACCTAAACACATTTTTTTGTAAATTTTCGTAAATTGTTTACAACATACATATATATAAAATTGCTCTAAAATTATTTCTTTCAGCAGGTATTTATAAACTTCGTAAAACTAACACAAACTTGCACAACAATTCGAGCACGCGTTTTCAGCCGCAGGTAACATCATAACAGAAAAGCATAATCGCGCTGGTTCGAAAACTATAAATAATTTACTTTTCCTGAATTCAGTTGATAAATATTGTTACGTTTTTACTTTACGTTGGGTTCTTTTAATAGCAAAATAAATACACTCTGTTATTACTTTTACTGTAAGTCACTTTATTTATTTAACACCACTGTTCAAAAATACAGCAAACTGTTAAACACTCTCAACATTCGACAACTTAACTCTTTGACTTTTAAATTGATACTGCCATACTACTCGCCAACACGATTCACTTATATAGGTGATTTAAAAGCACCAGAATGTTCTATTCCAGACAGGTCTGGCAGGTTAGATTGTTATTGCTCTTGTTTTCTGTTTGTGTGATTATTTATTTCTTTATACCTGTATGTGTGGCTATTTATTTCTTTATACTTGTATGTGTGGCTATTTATTTCTTTATACCTGTATGTGTGGCTGTTTATTTGTTTATGCTTGTATTTATGTATCTGGCTGTGTATTTAACAGAAGAGTGTTTATTTAATCTGTTTATGTATATGCGAATGTTTGTTAAAGGCGTTACTCTTTTTTGTTTGTTTCTTTCTTTCATCATTGTAAGAAAAGAAACCATTAATATTGTTGTTGTTCGAGAGTATTGTGGTTCAGAGCCTATAATGAATAAATTCTTCTTTCGTAACACTACCCCCTTCTCAAACCTGTTCGTCCCGAACAGACACAGATGTACCTTTTCTATAGTTGGCTAGCCGCTCCAAGTGCACAACTTTCATTTTTGATCTTGGGCTCTGAAATTTCTGTATTCTGTAAACTACGTCGTTTAGCCGTTTTATTACTTTATAAGGTCCATCCCAATGAGTTTGTAGTTTGGGTGATAATCCTTTCTTCCATTGTGGGTTAAAAAGTAGAATCAGTTGTCCCTCGTTAAATCCCTCAGAGTTGGCAGCTCGATCATATCTGGCTTTCATTTTATCACTGGTTAATTTTATCCGACTCCGCACGAATTCGTGAATCTCCTTTAACGTGACACGTATTGAAAATCTATATAAATTTGCGGACTGAATTTCTTTTACTTAATAAGTAATTTTTTGAGGAATGTTATTTTTATTTAACATTTCACTTGTTCTTTAACTTTTGTAGAAATAAGTTGGATTTATAAAAGAATAAAACAGAATTGAAAAATTAAGACAGCTTGACATGTGTTTTTTAATTGTTTAAATTTGATTAAGCTTGTCAAGATTTGGAATCGTAGCATTAAAGGGGCAAAAAAAGCTTTTGTCCTCCAAAGCATATTGGACATAATAGATATGGATCTATTCATATTTCACATTTTTTAAATCGGTTCAGTGTAAAATTACTGATTTTAATCTTTTTACCCCTCTGTGTCCCAGATAACAATGAATGTACATATGTTTCTAATTATATTATAATCATAGTCTAATCGACTTTATAGATAAGGGTCTATATTTATGTTTCAAGTCCTATGCATAGCCTATTGCATCTTCTAGATTAGAATCTGTCAATTAATTAAATTTTATTAGAATCGATTTAGTCGTATGTAAATTTTCCCCCTTGCATTCCTCTGAAATAGGAATTTATAGATAAGGACTATTAGAATCGGTTGTGTAGTATACAAATGCCTGTTTTCCCTACATAGAGCCAAAAATGCCTAAAAATATTAAAATGACTTTCTCTATGAAATGTTTTTAGGCTATAGGGTAATCAAGCAGAAAGAAGGGAAGTTTTTTTCGAAGAGATTATTTATTATTTTCATGTGTTAAATCTATTTAATTTTATCAAGAAGGATATCCCATTAAATCAATAAGATAGTTGATAGTATTTTTATTACAGGTAGCGTGTGGCGTACCAGTTGTTATCTGTCTTATAAGTCTATTTTTTCTTCTTTTTCACAACTAAACACCATATAGGCAAATGAAAGTTTATAGTCTATTACCTGCCAAAGTGTTGTTTTCATGCCATGTAGTGAATTACAAAAGTAATGATAACAATATGTTTGATGTAACAATATGTACTCATATAATGAATGGAATGTTGACTTAAAAAATAAAAAAATACTATTGTAGGAAATTTTGATTGCCGGCCACGATTGCCTTTGTTATTCACTATGATAAAAAATCAATTACATAAATTGTAATATATAAAAATAAAAGCCTCATTTATTTATCCTTTAGGGATTTTTACTTTATATAGGGATTTTTTATTTATTTGGTACGTATGTCATATGTGCCAACTGTTTTCAAAAAAAAAAAGATTTTTTATCCCTATGATAAAAAAAAATACTCATTTAGAAAATACTAAGAGCATCGTTTATTACCCCATTCTAGATTTTTACTATACTTTATAAAATGTGAGTTAGGTATAATTCTTTATTTATTTAAACAAAGAATTAAAAATTATTATCCAAATAAAAAATCCATTTGCCACACCACTTTATTCGCCCTATTGTTTTAAATACGGCTCATTGTAGTTATTTATTTCTTCGCAAATGTTGGACATTTGGATCAAAAGTAAATTTTAAATGGACACAAGGAATCATACAAGTGTATGTTTTTTTCACAAAATATTATTGTATTTCAACTTTTAATTTATACAAAAAGAAAATGTGGAAATAACAATTTCAGCCGAATCAACATATTTTAATCATTTGAATTTTTAATCCTACTTTCTCATTTATATGTATGTACATATGTATTTAACAAAAAAAAGAAATTTTAATTCTCTGAAATAAAAAAATCAATAATAAATTGATTAGTGTTATTTAATTCATAGTGGGAGACAAAAAAACAAAACAAACAAATTTCTAAACCATTTTTGATTTATTTTCGCTGGAAAATAAAGTTATATTCACTTCAGATCAACCGGACTAGTTTGACTAAATCTGGCTATTGGAAAAATGTTTTACAAAATTTTCATAGTATTTATTAAACCTTAAGGGGAGACGCTCACACAATTTTAAAGTACACTTCCGGAATACGAAAATTCTGACTCTTAAAATGAAAATGTTCTTAGTGGCTTTTTTTTAATAGATTAGTTCAGTCTTTTGGCGTTGGCAAAAACAAATCTCTGCTAATTTTTTTAGTCTTTTATTTCTTAAAAATATAGTATATAGTACATATAAGCTAATCGCGTTTAATTTTTTAAACTTTTTGACTATTCATAAGAAAATTGAATAGCAATAACATAAATTTAAATAAAAATTTTTCCTTTTTTAATTTTATTAAATTATTAAAAAACATATGAAATTTGATGTCAAGCTTAAGTTCTTTTATTCTCTTTAATAAAGAATAACTTAAATTACAAATTAGATGATTAATATTAAAGAAAAATTGGAAAAATTTCATTGTAGACACCAGAGACCTGCATGAGTTGATTCACTTTCGCTGTCCACTCACATTTAAATTTATTTTGTTCTTTCTTTTAACATCAATATGTACTAATGATATTGCTTGCAGTGTTAACTGTCTAACAATTGACTGTTATTAACACACCCTTGTTTTATATGTGCTGTTAGCGAAAGAGTGTAAAAATTTCTTGCTGTTGTTTGATTGTTTTGCAGAACACTCAAACCACTCACAAAAGCACGTTGTCAAAGTATTGACTAGCGTTCGAAAAAGAATGTTATAATGTTTATGTAGGGCTACAATTCTGTTAATAAAAATCTTGAAACATCTATGTACGAGATGTCATATTTAAAGAAAGTGGTAATTGGGTTCAATTTTTATGAAAAATAATTATTATTTTAAGATTATTATACCTAAACTTGACAAAATTAGTGGACAATAAAATAAAATAACAATTTCAAGTGAAAGTACAGGTAAACAGTTTTTAGCATATGTTTAAAAAAATTTATTTGCATTTGGATGCAAGACATTTCTGTTTTTACATGCAAACTTTTTCTTGTGAAGTAATAACCCAACTGCATTTGCTACATTGGTTAAATTATTTTACCTGTCACAAATGGGTTATTTGCATACACAAATAAACATCAAATTCAATTGAAAGAAGGGTTAAGAGATTGCCAGTATTCCTGGAATTCATGTACATGTACTCGTATTCTATTTTTGCAAAAATATTGAATGAATTAAATGAGATAATTATAGTAAGGCAAACAAAATGTGAGTTTTTCGACAATAAAGTAATTATTTTTTCTATTTGAAAAAACAAAATAAGTACCTATTGACAAATACCTAGTAGTGTGGATTAAGAAAAATCAAAATAGACAAAAGTGTTAATACCTACAATTTTGTTCATTAACTAAATTCTCCATTGGCACACCATAAATTTGTGTTCTATATAATGAAAAAAACAATTTAAGATTATCATAAGTTACTGCCTTGTAACTATTCAAAAAATCAAAAACGAGGTTTTGATTGATTTTTATAAATGCCATTAAACTACATGTCTGGACCAAGTTTCACACTTCTACGCTTTTATTAACAAAAAACAAAGAGACGTATGGTATAGTTTAGTTTTCATTTTACAAAGTTTTTTGCTTCTAATGTAAAATTATATTTTTGTTTGTTTTTTTACCTAACAATATCTATGTAGGTATCAATACAAAATATATTCTTGAACGAAAAAGGTTCAGGAAAAATTAATTTTCAAAAGAAGAGTTTAAAATATGTATATTATTTATAACGAAAAAGATTGTAAATACCAAATATTTTTTTGCATCTTTTCCAGGTAGAGTGATTTACCTAAACACATTTTTTTGTAAATTTTCGTAAATTGTTTACAACATACATATATATAAAATTGCTCTAAAATTATTTCTTTCAGCAGGTATTTATAAACTTCGTAAAACTAACACAAACTTGCACAACAATTCGAGCACGCGTTTTCAGCCGCAGGTAACATCATAACAGAAAAGCATAATCGCGCTGGTTCGAAAACTATAAATAATTTACTTTTCCTGAATTCAGTTGATAAATATTGTTACGTTTTTACTTTACGTTGGGTTCTTTTAATAGCAAAATAAATACACTCTGTTATTACTTTTACTGTAAGTCACTTTATTTATTTAACACCACTGTTCAAAAATACAGCAAACTGTTAAACACTCTTAACATTCGACAACTTAACTCTTTGACTTTTAAATTGATACTGCCATACTACTCGCCAACACGATTCACTTATATAGGTGATTTAAAAGCACCAGAATGTTCTATTCCAGACAGGTCTGGCAGGTTAGATTGTTATTGCTCTTGTTTTCTGTTTGTGTGATTATTTATTTCTTTATACCTGTATGTGTGGCTATTTATTTCTTTATACTTGTATGTGTGGCTATTTATTTCTTTATACCTGTATGTGTGGCTGTTTATTTGTTTATGCTTGTATTTATGTATCTGGCTGTGTATTTAACAGAAGAGTGTTTATTTAATCTGTTTATGTATATGCGAATGTTTGTTAAAGGCGTTACTCTTTTTTGTTTGTTTCTTTCTTTCATCATTGTAAGAAAAGAAACCATTAATATTGTTGTTGTTCGAGAGTATTGTGGTTCAGAGCCTATAATGAATAAATTCTTCTTTCGTAACACTACCCCCTTCTCAAACCTGTTCGTCCCGAACAGACACAGATGTACCTTTTCTATAGTTGGCTAGCCGCTCCAAGTGCACAACTTTCATTTTTGATCTTGGGCTCTGAAATTTCTGTATTCTGTAAACTACGTCGTTTAGCCGTTTTATTACTTTATAAGGTCCATCCCAATGAGTTTGTAGTTTGGGTGATAATCCTTTCTTCCATTGTGGGTTAAAAAGTAGAATCAGTTGTCCCTCGTTAAATCCCTCAGAGTTGGCAGCTCGATCATATCTGGCTTTCATTTTATCACTGGTTAATTTTATCCGACTCCGCACGAATTCGTGAATCTCCTGCAGGTCCCTTTGTGCCTGACTAGAGTTTTCGCTGGCTCCTTCTGCCGATGTAGGCTTAACACCAAACTCTAAATCTGCAGGCAAATTTAGCTCATATCCAAAGACTATTTTCGCTGGTGTTCGTGAGGTGCAATAGTGAACAGCTGATCTATATGCCAACAAAAATTTGGGTATATGCTCATCCCAGTCCCTCTGTTGTGCGCTGACCACTTTTCTCAGGTATTCCTCCAGGGTTCGATTGAATCTTTCGACCATACCATCAGATTGCGGATGTAACGGTGTCGTTCTGGTCTTTCTTATTCCGTATACTTCGCACATCTCTTTGAATATAGCGGATTCAAAGTTTCGGCCTTGGTCGGAGTGTAGTGCTAACGGAACACCATAGCGACACACCCAGTTGCTTATAAAAGCGTCTACAATCGTTCTGGCTTCTTGACTGGGAATGGCATATACTTCCGGCCATTTGCTAAAATAGTCCATGACCACTAAAACGTATCGTTTTCCAGCATTGCTAGCAGGGAAGGGACCTGCTACGTCCATCGCTATACGTTCGAAGGGAGCGCCTGAATTGTACTGCTGAAGCTGCCCCCGACTCCTTCGTACTGGACCCTTTGCTGCAATGCACTCCTGGCAATTGGCTATCCACTCGGCTACGGCTTGTTGCCAGCCGACCCAATAGAACCGTTGTTTTATCTTTTCCAGCGTCTTCGTTACACCAAGGTGACCTCCGCTAGGACCATTGTGGAATTGTTTCACGACCTCTTTGATCTTGGAGGATGGCACGACGATTAAGTCTATCACAGTTTTGCCGTCTGTGCTTTCCCAGGTGCGACATAAGCAGCCATCTTTCAACCTTAGACTGTTCCACTGGGCCCAATATGCCTTCGCCAGTGGACTCTCTGGTGAGATCTCACTTCGCGTCGGTCTTCTGTCTTCCTCTTTAGCTGCTATAATTTTTGACAATATGGGATCGTTTCTTTGTGCAGTCGGCCAGTCTTCACTAGATTCTATATGTGTAAGCCGAACATCAATAACGAATTCTTTTCTCTCCGCCTTTGTGCAATGCTTACACCCCAGATCACATGGTCGCCTAGAAAAGGCGTCTGCGTTTTTATGCTTGCCTCCTTTTCTGTGCTCAATACTAAAGTCATAGCTCTGAAGTCGCTCAATCCAGCGTGCAAGCTGTCCTTCAGGGCTCTTGAATTGCAGCAACCACCTGAGTGCGGCATGATCTGTCCTCAACGTAAAATGTTGGCCATACAAATACTTGTGGTAGTGTTTTATGCACTCCAATGCTGCTAGAAGCTCTCGTCGCGTTACGCAATAGTTTCTTTCAGGCTTCGAAAGTGCTTTGCTGTAGTAGCCTATAACCTTTTCTGTCCCATCTACCACTTGCGACAGCACGCCTCCTATTCCATATCCGCTCGCATCAGTGTCTAGCACGAATTTTTGCCCAGCTACTGGATATGCCAGGATAGGTGCCTCACACAACAATTCCTTGAGCTTCTGGAATGTTTCCTCGGCTGCTTCACTCCACTGGTAAGGTCGCGACTTTTTGGTTAGCTCATATAGGCTCGCAGCAACACTAGCAAAATTTGGCACAAATCGTCTGTAGTATGTGCAGAGTCCCAAGAAACTTCGTAACTCGTGAAGATTTTGAGGACAAGGCCAGTCCTTTACTGCCCGTATTTTATCTTCATCGGTTGATATGCCCTCTGCTGTTACACGATGCCCCAAGTATTTGACTTCCTTCTGAAACAATGCACATTTCTTAACACTGAGCTTCAGTCCAACCGCTGATATACGCCTGAAGACTTCATCCATATTCCTTAGGTGTTCATCGAAGGTCTTTCCCATGACAATTATGTCATCCAGATAAACCAGGCATGACTTCCAATTGAGTCCCTTTAACACTCGTTCCATTAAACGCTCGAAGGTGGCTGGAGCGTTGCAGAGACCAAATGGCATAACATTAAACTGCCATAAACCATCGAGTGCACTAAAAGCAGTTTTTTCTTTATCTTTGTCAGCTATCTCGTCTTGCCAGTAACCGCTCTGTAAATCTAGCGTAGAAAACCACTTGGTTCCTACTAACGTGTCCAAGGTGTCATCGATTCTTGGTAGCGGATAACTGTCCTTTTGATAACATCGTTGAGCTTTCTGTAGTCAACGCAGAATCTAGTGCTGCCATCTTTCTTCTTTACTAAAACTACCGGCGAGCTCCAAGGACTCGAAGATGGTTCGATAATTCCATCTCGCTCCATTTCGTTGACTAGCTGCTTTACTTCGCTCCGCTTGGCTAGGGGAATGCTCCTGGGGGCTTGTTTTATGGGCCTCGCTTCGCCAGTATTAATTTCATGCTTCACTATTGCCGTTCTACCTAGGCTTTTATCTTTTAGGGCGAAGACAGAGGAGTACTTTCGTAGCAGCTGCTTGGCTTTGTTTCTGTCAGGTGGCTCCAGCTCTGCTACCCATTTCCCCACGTGTTCTGCTAGTATTTCGCGATCTTTAGTTGACAGTTTTTCAGGCTCCAAATCTCTCTCGCAATTAATTATGGCCGCTGCTGGTGTACATTGAGCTATCTGAGAGTTTTTACCAATTACCTTTTCACTGTTGGATAGATTTAACACTCTCACAGAAATTTTTCCATTCTAACAGGTTTTCACGAGGGCTTTTGCTGTAATTGTCGCACTCTTAATTCCTGATGGTTCTACCACCCACAACCGGTTGTCCTCACAATCTTCCTCCATACGTGCCCATATCACAGTTTCTGCCTGAGGTGGTAATTTCTGGGATGCTACAGCAACCAACTTCCTTACTGCAGATTTAGTCACATATCCGATATCAAGGGATATTTCGACGTTTCGCCAGATCATTATTTGTTGCCCCATGCGCAGATCGACTCCATGCATGATCATAAAATCTGCGCCAATAATAACTTCGTCCACGATATCGGCAACAATAAACACATGGTCCACACTCATGTTGGCTATAGTTAATCTGACTTTGGCCTTATCATAGACAGTAGCAAATTCTCCGGTAGCGGTGCGCAGACTTACATTATTTATTTGTTCCACTTTTCCCTTTACTAAATCGGGCCTTATTATAGACTGCGACGCTCCCGTGTCTATTGTCAGAATACGCTTTCCTCCGTTGATATACCCGCTTGCAGTAAGATTGCTGTTTTGCTGCTGCATCACAGATATGGAGATTGTGGGGCCCTCGGTTGTAGTGCTAGCTCTCTTTAGTTTAACGACTCTTTAGATGTTCCATGAGTCGCACGTTTATTGTTTCTTGGCGGCGAAACAGATCTGGCTCGTTTTCTTGCTGCCTTACAGTTTCGTTGAAAATGGCCGACTTTGCCGCAATTAAAGCACTTATTTTGATTATATTTCATAATTATTTCTGCAGCTAGTTGGTAGGCTTTCGAGGACTTCTGCTGCAGATCCTTTAAGTGCCAGAATCAGCTCAATCACTTTTTCTTCATTGCTCCATAGATTTTTACTGGCCACTGTCTCAATATGAAATTTGAAGACGTTGAAGGGTATGGTGCCGTCGAAACTGGGAGCCTTTATCCTATTTGTGTTTTCAGTCACTACTCGTACTGGACCTTCTCTTATTTCCATGCTCATAATTTTGTTTTCAGGCTCCTTCAGCTTTACATCGACATCCTTTACCTGTACTTCGACGCCACTAGTTTCTAGAAGATTCACTTTTCTGTTTAATCCAGACAGTTGAACTTCTACGGCAGAGATTTTTTCGTCGAACTTGACTTCTACGTCGTCTACTCGCTTATTAATGGTTTCAGAAATTTGTAGAAGGTTCTCGTTGACTTTCTCATTGTTCGCTCTAGAAACTTCTTGAATCTCAGCTAGAAGTTGTTGATTTTTCTCCAGTTTCTCATTTACTGTTTCCAGAAATTTCTCGCTGTTTGCTCTAGAAGCTTCCTCACTTCTCTTAGAAGCTTCTTGTACTTCGACTAGCATTCTAGAGTTTTCTCCCATTTTCTCCATCATAACGGCAAACATCGTATTGAGGTCCATGCTACTTGCTGTTGTTGTTTCACGGCTACATACCTCTGTCACATCTTTTTCTTCGAACTCATATGCGCCAATGTCCATGCCACGACGCTTGAATTCATCTATGAGCCTCTTCTGCAGTTCTGTTTTGTTACCTGCTGTTGGCAAATCCAGCTTACTCAACTCCTTTTTCAGCTGCTCCACTTTAAGATCTTCAAATTTCATTTCTATTTATTATTTTTTTAAGTTATTTTATTTTACAATTTCACTTCTGTCACCAATTGTTACGTTTTTACTTTACGTTGGGTTCTTTTAATTGCAAAATAAATACACTCTGTTATTACTTTTACTGTAAGTCACTTTATTTATTTAACACCACTGTTCAAAAATACAGCAAACTGTTAAACACTCTTAAAATTAGACAACTTAACTCTTTGACTTTTAAATTGATACTGCCGTACTACTCGCCAACACGATTCACTTATATAGGCGATTTAAAAGCACCAGAATGTTCTATTCCAGACTGCTCTGGCAGGTTAGATCGTTATTGCTCTTGTTTTCTGTTTGTGTGATTGTTTATTTCTTTATACCTGTATGTGTGGCTATTTATTTCTTTATACTTGTATGTGTGGCTGTTTATTTGTTTATGCTTGTATTTATGTATGTGGCTGTGTATTTAACAGAAGAGTGTTTATTTAATCTGTGTGTGTTAATGCGAATGTTTGTTAAAGGCGTTACTCTTTTTTGTTTGTTTCTTTCTTTCATCATTGTAAGAAAACAAACCATTAATGTTGTTGTTGTTCGAGAGTATTGTGGTTCAGAGCCTATAATGAATAAATTCTTCTTTCATAACAATATGATTAATAGATAATTTCATTTACTTTTTTATTTTATTTAATTTTGTTGCTTTTATAATAAGTGTATATATACATATGTACATATATACATATATGTACATATATTTTTATTTAAATTTTTTCTTAACTTCCGTTTCTTATTTTCTTTCGATACATACGTATACATATGTAAATATGTACATAATAAAATGAAAAAATCCGTCTCTACATTTTTAAATTAAATTATTAATTAATTAATAAATTAAGTTCTTAATTATAAAGAGGTAAAGAAAAATTAGATACCTAGCAAAGCCTAATGCATTTGCTAGACAGCTACGTCCGTCATCAATACTCTTCGTATCGCTCTATAATTAAGAACTTAAGCCTAAATAATTAATTTATTAATTCAAAAATAGTTCAAATAAAATTCATATAATTTCACAGTGCGGGCACGGCTTTGACATTGTTAACTTCAACAATATTGTGTTAATAGTCAAAAATATATTTGTAAAATAAAAAATATCTAATTATTGTTAATTGCTAACCAAAGGTTAGCTAATAGCAAGACAGATATATACCATTTTCAAAAAAAGAAAATATATAAAGAGAATAAAAATAAAGAAAAATGTTTACTTGGTAGTATAATATAAAAAGAAAATAGAATTTACAAGTGTAAAACAATTTCAAAAAGCTCTATCTCCTATGAAATATAATGTAAAGTTAAAAATTTTTCATATTCTATTTCTTTGATAAGTTTGTTTAAACAGAAAATTAATAACAATTGAAACTACCGGGTAGATCGAAACGAAGAGTACTGATGACGGACGTACATAGCTGTCTAGAAAATGCATTCTGCTTTGCTGGTATCTAATTTTTCCTTATCTCTTTATAATTAAGAACTTAAGCTTATTAATTCAAAAATAGTTCAAATAAAATTCATATAATTATTAATTAATAATTAATTAAAGGCCTAGGTTCTCCTTCTCTTATATTTATGTTATATAAATTCATTTAATGTTTTACATAATCATTAATAAATAAATAAATAAATAACAATATAATAATTTTTCTTATATTAGCAGCTTATTTTACTTATTTTACGAACCACTCAAACTAATTCATTGCTTTTGTGAATCATGGGAATAAACAGAAATTGCAAGCAGTGACAATCATATGTTAACAACAGTCTCATTAATATGAATCATGCATTAACAGCATTCATTTTTTAATGTTAAGTGCTAGCTCAATACTCATTTTAGAAAATGCAAAATGTTACCGTTTGAATCGTAATCATGCAGGTCTCTGGTGTATAAAAACAATTCGGGAAATCAATTGTGTGCGCACCACTTTACCATTAGACTCATATAAAACGTTTCAATTTCGTTACATAGTTTAACACACTGGCGTACATTTCTTCTTTACCAACCGCATTAATGCCTTACATATGTATATTAAATTATTAATGAGTATACTTCTTTCAAATACGTACGTACATATGTTTGTATAGAAGGTATACATACATATGTTACTGTAAGAGAGTTATCTACACGCGATGACATGAACACATCCGGACATTTATTCTGCAACCAGGAAAATTGGCAATTGTTGCACAAAAGTCGTTTAATGTAATTAAAACACTTAATTTCACCCATTAATTAATTGAATTTGTAACGATTATTCTGAATCGCTTTTACTATATATTTTCGCACAAGCTAAAAATCCCAGGTAACCATATATTTAAGACATACTCTCAGTCAAATAATTACATGTGCAAAATTGCTTTTCTCTTGACCTTATGTTATACTAACGGTAGAGTTGTGGTTTTTGGCATGCACATTTTCTTATAATTACTTTATCTTTTGTTGTTGTTTGTTAAGTTTATCTTTGCACCTCATTTGTAATACCACATAAAGCGGAGAATACGATTTATAAGTTAGTATACACTGAACCAAATTTCGTAGGTTATATGAAAGACAAAAATAACACATTCTACGAAAAACAACTCATAAAATTAGTTAAATTTAAATCCCTAAGAGCGGGTTTTAACTACTAGATTAAACTCAAGATTCTATTTTAATAAAATCTAATCTTATACTTAAAAGGTAATATTATACTTAATTTAATCCAATACTGAACAACAACAAAAATGCAACTTTTCTTTATAAATGTCATCATTTTACAAAAAAAAACACTGTGTTGTCTCGAGAAGAAGAAAAAAATGCCAGTATTTAATATAATTTATAAAGTTTATTTTAAAGTTGAAAATTAATATAAAAAAATGTTTTATCCATTTTATACGTTTTCTAAAGAATAATTTTCCTTTTTGTATTTTTTAAATGCATACATACATGCATGTGTATGCATGTGTGTGTGTTTTTATTTCATGTAAGTTTAACCCACCAACGTTGGCCGCTTAAACTAGCAAAAAAAAAAAGTTAATTTGTATCTTAAAAACTAAAAACAAAGATTAAGGATGACTAAATCTCTGATCTCTTTCTCAAAAACCCGCTCTAAAAGAAGTTAGAGAAGCTAATTTAACCGTTGATTTGACAAAATTTTTGTTTATTTTTCTAAGTTTTTTATTTTATTTTCTTTTTGAAGGAAATTCAATGTACATACAAAATTGAAAAAACCGCTGTTAAATAGAATAAATTTCGTTAAATTTAACTTCACAAAAATTATTTAAGTTGACATACAAAATAGAACCTTTGTGACAATAAATAAAATATGTTTGTGGTCGATTTCGCCATGTTGTTGTAAATTAAAATCAAGCGGATAATTTTTTCGAATAAGAAAAACATTAAAACAATATCAAATGCCCGCAACAGGAATTGAAAGCCTTATTCGTTTATTCCTCTTAAAAGAGGAACAAAGCTTTTTTCATATTTTATTAATTGTATCTTCAATATACTCGTATTTGAACTAACAATAATTACTCATATCTTAAGTCTAAAATAAAAATATACCTGTTAAGCCGAGCCAGAGCTAGACAAATAACTATATGTTTCACGGTTGCTGCCGGTCATCCCTCTAATGTTCGGACGAGAGAAGCAATGTCCCACCTTGATTTTGCTGGTGATTTACCAGTCATGGACTTTCCAGCATGATAATGCACCAATGCACTTGGTGAAGAAGATAAAGCGTTCTTTACTTTCGACAAATTGATTTGCTCGAGTGGTCTGCTTTAAGCCCAGACCTCAATACCATTGAGAATCTATGTTAATACCTTCTGCAAAAATATATGCATCTTCCAAGCTATATGACAGCTGGAAACAACCATATGGGTCAATTTTAATGTGTCTGTTCTGAAAAAGCTGATAGAATCAACGGCTTGCGAAATATACTACAAAATAAAGAGCTGATAAATGTAAACAATTGAAAAAAATAAAAGAGGAAAAAAAATAATTTAAATTAACTAAATTAATTACGTTAACTGAAAATTATGGATAAGAAACGGTATAACTTTCTTCTATTAGCTATTTAACCAGAGCACAACATGTTGACTTTAGATAGCTAAAATATTTTATGATACAAAAAATAACCAACTGTTGAGTTGAGCGCAACTAGTCAACAACCCGTTTCTAAGACAAAAACTCAACCCTTGCCAACAGTTACATCTTATGAACGTGCCCATTTTATTTGTTTTTGAATGCTTTGAACTGTTGGTTTTTAAATTTGATTTACAAAAAATTTTGTCATTCACATACATTTTTTCATTCAATTAAATATTAGGGGTTTTTACGATGGGTAGTGCAAACTGAGCAAACGTGAGCAAATATGCATCGTTTTTATCAACACAACAGCAAAATGTACATGCTTAAAATTTGCTTCCTTTTGCGTCCTATGTACTAAAAAAACTTTGAGCAAATATATTTGGGCATATTTATTCAGATGCAAATAAAAATAAACAACAATTTTTTAATTATTTGTAAAAAAGGAAAAATATTAAATCAAATCACAAATAATTTTATTTATATTTTATTTATTATTTTCCTTTTTATGATTTTATTTATATTTTATATTTTTCTTTTGTAATTTTAGATGAGTTTCCAGATTTTTTAAAGAATATTAAATGCTTTGCATAAAAATACAATATATTTAAAAAGTACGCTCACGGTATACTTCAACATGCACTGCAAGTTTATAATATGCAAATTTGCACTATAACCATCGTGAAAACTCCTATTATAAAACTATTTTATTTCCTGACGATGCTACCCAATGGTGTATCGAAATATTGAATATAAAAATCAAAATAAATTTGAAAACTTTAATAAAAAACATAATTATAAAATAACAAAGTTATATTAAACTATTTTTTTAACAATATAAAAATATTAAAGCACAATGCCCACAATGTAACTCGATATCGTTCGTTCGCACAATTACATTAAAAACAAAATGTTTGTATTTGTTTTAAGAACGAACGTTATCGAAGGACATCGTGGGGCATCTCCATGTAAAATATTTATGTGTGCAAAAATTTTATTTAATATATACATATTATTTTAGTTACAAAATAAAAGTTTTATATGTACATGCGTAACCTTTGACAGGCCATTGACTCTATAAGTTTTTTCAGAACAGAAACATTAAAATTGGCCCTTCAACCAATATGGTTGTTTCCAGCTGTAATATAGTTTCGTAGCAGTTGAGCTCAACAGTGACGTCTTATGAACGTGCCCAATGTTACTACAAATTCTAAAACATTTTTAAACATAAATGTACGTATGTACATAAAATTTCTTATATTAAAACTATTCAAACATCTTTAGTAAAAAACAAAATAATTTCCATATTAATTACTTAATACCCCACTCAGGTATTAAAACATGAAACAATAAAGGTTATAAAATGACGATTGACAACAAATGTTTGTGTTTTGCCTTATTTTAAGCGTTGTTTTAATAGAATTGAAATAATAAGCATAAAAAACCATCAATAAAAATAAAAATTATAACTAGAAGATTTAAAGACAATAAAACTTTGAACGGGTAATACAAAAAATTATTTTTTACACTATGCCAACGTTCCAGCCTATTGTACATATGATTATTTGACTGAGGTATATTTACTTATACATGTCGCACTTGATCAACAAGAGGGTATTAACTCAAAATTTTTAAATTTTCACTTTTTGCAATAAATCAATTAACTATCTACTGTAAAAATTTCAACGAATTCTGAGTACCTTTTCATCTCGAAACCCACATCTGAAACCATTTTCCTGATAGTGTCTTGAATACCTTTATATCAACTAAAGTTATTATTTTGTTTGGCAACAATTGCAAAAAATTTAAAAAAAAACACTGTAAATATATTTTCAAATGAAATTTGCTTACTATAATATGTTCGGATTTTTAAATTATCTTAAAATGTAATCACAAACATTTTTTTACCACTACTGAAAATTGTAAAATTTTGAGTTAATACCCTTTTGTTGATCAAGTGCGATATGTATATTTAAAGACGGTTACAGGACAATAGTAAATTGCGAAAGGCGTATTGAGGACAGCACAAACACATCGTTGACAAAACTTCGGAAAAAATTGGCACTAAATCATACAAGACCAGAAGTACGACAATTTAATTTCTGACATTTTTCTCAACCTTGTCGTCGACGACTTCTTTGGAGACAATTTCCTGAAACTATTCGTCAACTTTTACAGTCAACGAATGCATAAATGGTAAATATCTGACTGTTGACGACCATTGTGACGTTTCTTTATTTGAAACTGTAGCCAACTACAATACAGAGGTAACCGCAATTCATAAAATAAAAAAAAAATATTTATGTCTTGTATCACTCAGCTTGAGCGAACTTCACAATTGACAATGAATATGAAGAATGCAAATATTTATTTCAATTTAATTATGTCGTGAAGTTTTAGATTTTCGTTATATAGAATTATTTATCTTTGATGTCCAATTGGAAGACTTTGTCGCTTATCTGCCACAAACAAAATTGAATACGCTTCCAAATTGAAGATATTCTTGCATATCTTGTAATTAATAGCCTCTTATATTAAACAAATTTGCTTATTATGTCCTCAATTAATTTAAATAGAAGACAGTAAATATGACGTTGTCAGCTATATTGTCGTTAAATTGTCTTAAATTATACATAGTCAAAGTCTACGTCGTCTACGGCAGTTTGACCAACTGGGATGTTACCATAGCAAAATTGACTTCATTTACAGCCATAGCTACCAGATTTGACGATTTATCGTCATTTTGACGATTTTGGCTCCTAAAAATGACATGATGACGATGGGACGATTTATACCCTAATTTTTACGATTTTAAATCATTCAAATTTGCATCAATTATTTGTACTGTTAAAGCAACCTTGACCGTCACATTCTATTATTAAGCATAACTTTTTTAATAATTCTTTAGCGGTCTGTTGTTAAGCTTGGCTAAAACTTCCATTATCGATAGAAATTTTGACACAATTATTAGTTAAATAGACCGAAGAGGCGCAACCAATTTGACATTATTTTAAGTCTTTTAGAAATAAAACGAGTTGGTTATCCCTAGAAGCTGTTGTTATTAGAATTTTAGAGATGTAGGAACCATTCAATTAATTTTTTCATTTGCTGCAAACATTGATAAAATTGACACCGATAAGTTGATTTCAAGTAATGTAAATTCAATAAATAAAATTTAAAATATATTCTAGGAATTATTAACAACATAAAAAAAATGTTTCAAAGCGAAGGTATAGAAAAATTTACAAGTATAGGGCAATTCCACGTCAAATCAACAATGCACTCAAAATGACTACTTCAGATTTTATTGAAACTTTTTTTATTTATATTCCTTGACTCTCTTAATCAAAATATAATTTTTAAAAAATTTAATCTATTATAGTTTTTAGGCTATACAGTTATAAAAGTGGAATAATATTGCTGTTTTGCATATGTACTCCAGGATTAAATATATTCTAATTCCCGTTCTATAAGTCCTAGGAAGTTGAGTAACAGCTTATTTTAAATCTTTAATTTGATATCAATCATGAAAAAAACAAAAAATTTTTTTTTCTTTTATTTAAAAAAAAGTTTTGTAAAAATCTTTGAGATAGTGTCTTTTATTTTTTTTTTAATTTACACATGTTTTTAAATATGGCTTGGTGTGTACACCATAAGAGTGGGACCATGGTGGGATCAGAAGTTATGTTAGAAAACGTGCATTCTATTTTTTGTGATTTTGTTGAGAATTTTAATTAAAGTGCTTGATATCTGTATTTATAATAATTCTGTAAGATTTGTTGATTTATGAGTTTATTTTGCTATGTTTAGCTTTTAATAGAATATGTTTTATTGGTAAAAGTTTTTTTAGTTTGACGATTTTATGGCGATTTCAATATGCTATTTTGACGATAATGACGTGTTTTTTTATGACGATATTATTTTTAAAAAACCTGGCAGCTATGTTTACAGCACATACTATAGCTTTTGCAGTTTGCACAAGCCTTTATTGGAAATTCTACGCCCTGAGTGTATAAAATGAATTCCCATGATACTTTTAAATACTTTTTTTAATTTGTTAGCAATTGAAATTTCACTTCCCATTGGTTCACTATATTACAAATAAATTGATAAAATCAACTTTATAGGTACAAAACGTTTGAAGAAAAGAACATCATACCGAAATAAATTAAAAAAATGTTTATTTGTTTAAAATAAGTTGGCTATCATTTACCCTTATTCTGATTGTGTGTATTCGGCATTACGACCTTAGCAACGTTTTTTAAGTTGATAATTTTTAACGGAAAGTTTTTCGATTTTTATTAGTTTAGTTTCCAAAAGTATGTAATTGAAACAGATGTAAGTATAAAATAAAACATACTTATAACATAGCTTTATTTACAACATTGGTGTCTTTGGTGACCCCCACTGAAATTTTCCGGCAAACATTTTCGTAAAATATTTTAATCCTTAAATGTCCTTTTTTAAAACACATTTTTTGATTTTCTCGAAAAAAGGGCCAAATTGACCCATAAAGAGACCAGTTAGAGGGTTAAGATCTTCCACAAAAATAATCGTCATATAATTTCACAATACAACTTACAGCATTTTTTTCATATAGTAAAATGCTCCCTTCGACCAAAAATTGAAAATATTGATCCACTGTAAAAAAAACTCAGACGTGCTGGACCATAAGTTTGTTCTACAAAAATGATCTACTCAACAAATCCTTTCAGAATTATAGGGTCGCTAATCTCTTCCAAAAATGCTGTTGAACAGTGTTATTATTTGCTATTGTATGGAAATTTTAATGTTTTATTTAATTGATTGGTCGAAAACAGCACCTGAGCATTATGAAGACCTGACAAATTAAATAGCAACGAAGTATAATATTGTGTGCGAATCCATAAATTAAAACAAAAAACTCTATATTTCTGCTACAATAATGTATAAACATTTTAAATATCACCTTCGGTGGTACATGATTCTTCACACTGGAATATTTCGAGCAAAAATATCTCTTAATTATGTTCTAACTATCTTGTCTTTTCTTAGTTTAGTTATTTGTTTATTTAATAATTAATGTTTCCACAATATTAAATTTTTATTTATTAATTTTAAATGACTAATATAATTGTTTAGATTTTCTGTTCCTATATCATTCGTTTCATAGAAAAACAGTTTTTTTAAACAGTTTTCAGTTTTTTAATTCCTTTTTTCGATTCTTTTGTAACTGAATGCGGGAACGTAATCGAAATGAAGAATATGGGTGATTATATTCACTGCACTGGGTATCGCAAATTATTACCAAGTACTTTTAGCACCGATACTTAACTACAGAGTACCAAGTAAGTATGGGTTAAAAAAATATATAAAAGAATATTAAATGCAACTTTGATTTCAGTCACACTTTATTTGGAGAGATACCATATAGTTTCCGCAGTAAAGAAAATTTTAAAATTTTAAAATTCTAGCTTATCATCTATTTCATATGAAATACTAATAAAATAACATAATCTAAAGTAATTCGCAGCATGTCATGACAACTAAATTGATAAATTCAGTATATTTTTTGGTTGGTAAACAAAATACAGTTACTGTATATTTTAATAGTGGTAAGTCAGTCTATTTTTAAAGTTTGTAATGTCAAATGCACTATTTATACATTATACGGCGAAGAAGTATAAGTTAAGCTCCCAAGAAATGCAATCGTATGAGACTACTATCGTCTTCCGATGAATCAGTTCATACTTTAAAACCAATGGAGAAGCCGTGTCTTCGCTATCAATGCAATGGATAGGATTTCTAAAAATGTTCCATAAAGGATGTTTTAAAAAACTTTATTGGATGGAATTCCGAATTGAAAGTGTTAAACCTTTCAGCTAAAAGAGGAAGGCCAAGAATATACGAAAATATTGATATGTTTCCATTATACACAACCATTAGACCAATAACAGAAGAAAAACTGAAAGATATGTAGATTTACTACCCTATATCCCACCAATTTTTAAATACTAAAAAATAAAATACTTAGTTACAATATAATGAGTTTGAATAAAATGTTATTTTCTAATAAAATGCTAAAACAAGTAGATTTTTTAAGCTCGCCTCAGCTCATTGAAGCCGGAGCTCCCAAGGTAGTATTTTGGGACCTGATTTATATCTACCAGCCTTACACAGAAGATATGCCAATTAACACCCTAGTGCACACATCAACCTTTACTGATGACACAGCACGCCTCAGCTATATACACAGTAACGTATTTAAAGAAGTTTGAAACACATCCAAGTCCGCTGGCCCATTACTTACTAAATAAACATGGTTACAATCATCTAAGAAGGAAGGACATTGCTTCTCTCGCCCAAACATTAGAGTGATTACCCGCAAATGACAGCAGCCACCGTTAAACATACAATTTTTTGTCTAGAACTGCACTCTAAAACACTTTTGTTTAAATTTAGGTCGATAATAGTAGGCAACACTTAACCGAATATGTTCGACCTAAAATTAGACACTATATTTTTAAACCTATTGTTGAATTTTGAACAAAATATGTTTAATCATTTTACACAAATTGTGTTTAATTTTTTATCTTTTATATAATTTTCTTTAAATAAAAATGCATTTCATAACTGTGTTAAATTATATTTATTATAATAAATATACCTACAATAATATTAACATTGATCCGTAATTTGTTTGATGATGATATAAGAACGGGATATCAAGAACTAACGCTGATAGACGTTGTATCAGTGGTGTATGTATTATCAATTTCTTTATGTTTGGTGATGCCACTATTGTGATGAAATTATGATTGAGTTATTGCCTGCAGCAATAACTCTTGCACTACTACCATCAACAGCTACACTACTAGAACTGAGCTCGTGGAAGCAGTTAAGACGGCTGCAGTGATGGTTGCTGTTTTAAACTGTAAGTACTTGTAGCATTATGTATTTGGTTATTCTTAATATTGCTACTGCTGTGGTCAATAATTTTGCGCCATTAATGCGTCAATCACTTTTGCGGCATAAACTTAAATTCAAAATATACATACGTTCCGTTCAAGTGCGGTCAAGGACTTAGTTTATTTACGTATTTAACTTTGGCAGTTGCTTCACCACCTAATTGATCGGCCGTTGTGGTAGTTCGTTCTATAGAACATGAAGCTGAATTGGGCCTACGATTAGTATCGCCACTAGAAATACTCTTTATATTAATTTTGGGCACATCCATGGAGGAGACAGGAGTTGGAGTTCATTTGGTGGTACTATTGTTGACATCTGTTTCTGCATCTACCCGGTTTAGGGCTTCAACTACTTCATCAATTGGGTTGATATTACTTTTTAGTTGAAACAAAGATTATATTTTCTTTTTTTTAATATTTTCTATGATTTAACAAAATTAATTTAATAAAAAACACAAAAAGTTTATCAAAAAACAAAAAAAACTGATTTATAATTTTTCTTCCTTTGACAGCTTTTTTGATGTTATAAATTATGTTTAAAATTAAACACTTTTAACAGCATTTTTATTTTTCTGCGTAAAATTTAACAAATTATGTTTTTTGTTGCAAATAACCGTAAAACCGACGTAATATTAGACAACAAATTTTTTTCAACAAAAATTTAGACACTATGTGATCCTAAATTTTAAGCAATATTTTAGAGTGTGGCTAGACTTTAGATATGAATAATTATTGTTAGTTCAAATATATTGAAGATACAATAAATAAATAAATTTTTTTTATTTGCTCCTTATTTTGGGCTCTAGGTCATTACATTTATTTAAATAAAACTCTCTTTTGTTTTATTAAATAACAATTGTAAAACTTTAGTTTCAATATTTCGAACACCTTCGGTGTTCTTCTTCAGGAATTTGAGTAAAGTTGTCAAGACTATTATGCCTACTCTTGAATTTGCATTCTTAAGGTCGAAGAAAATATAAAATAAACAATAAATAAATTATGAAAAAAGGTTATTTAATAAATAAAGAAATAAATAGCAATGTTTATTTTGTCCTTTATATTTTGTTGCTGACGTGCAAGCGTGCAAATTCCGTGACATAAAGGTGGAATAACCTTCAAAACCTGTGCATAAAATACGTTTTTGATCAATATCCAATATCTTTCTCAGATAGAAATTTTTTTCCATTTTCGTTAATATTCTTAAAGTAGTACAGTCTATAGAAACATATTTTCTGCATTTGCATTTACACATTTCCCGCTTAACCTCGGTACTGTTGGCCACAAAGATTTTCTGTGGTTTACCTAATTATTTAAACTAGAGTTCGCCCCTTGGTCGAAATTCGACCAAATTTATTTCTGACACATTTTATATGGTTTACATACATACATAAGTACACATTATTTTTTAATGAAACAAACGTTAATAGAAATTCATGTTATTCATATATTTATTAAATTATACAAAATGGGAAACAAAATTGTAACAAAAATCTTCTACATACTCGTAGTAGTGAGACGTATTTTATTTCGTTTTAAAAAAAAGTAAATAAATTGTGCGTAATTCATTTCAAATTGTACTGCGCATAGCATGGTTTTCTGCTACATTCAGTCACCAATGCACCGACGCGATGATAAAACACATCATGAATTTTAAAATGATAGATTCCTTGCATACAATTTCTATCAGTTTTTGCTTCTGTTCTAACCATTGCAAATGCTGAGTTAAAAGCACGAATATTTTCAAAACAGTTTTTTGTTTTACGCTTTTCAACAGCGTTTTGTGAATTCAAATTATTAAATAAAGAATTAAAAAAGCTATTTTGAGACAATGGCATTAAAGAAACTTTTCCCTTGTGGCAACATGCTGTAAAAGAAGTTAAATCATTTTGAGTTACTTCAGACTCAAAATGCTAAGCACTACAAAAACGGCATATTAAGTGCATTGGACCACAGTTATGACTTACAAAATTACTTGGAACAATATTGAAAGCACATTTAAAACCATTTAATAATTCATTGTCATTACGTAGATTGTCGGTGTTAATATTTCCAGATCTGTTCTGAGTAAGATATTGAATTGCTCGTCACCGTCTCTCCATTCTACCAGTTATTGATCGTCTTCGTGGCATCTCAAAAAAATATAAAAATTTGTTTCTTTAACAAAAAAGAAAATATATTTTCAGAATAAATACAAAATTAGGATAACAGTCACTTTGAATTCAAAGGCAAAAATATTTAAAAATCTTAAACCGATTTAAAACGTTTTATAAATTATGTACATACACTTTACAGAATTTTAAAAAGGTAAATAATAAAAAAATACCACCACACTTTAATTAACACTTCCTAACAAAGGCTTTAATAATTTGAAGCTAAGAATAAAATAAAGCTGAAAAATAATGCATTTACAAAACACCTACAAACAAACGCAAATCGAAAAAATAAGTGTTTCCAAATTTCTTGCATTGATTAAGAAGCAAATTATGAAATTATATGTACATACAGAATAAAATTCAGTTTATCAGAAGAGTAAAAAATGCATTTACAAAAACAAAACAACTACAAACAAATGCAAATCGAAAAAATAACTGTTTCAAATTTCTTGCATTGATTTAAAAGGCAATTTTGTTGTTGTGTTTTCAACTTTACTCATTTAAATAGAGAAACAACTGTATAATTACTCCTTCTCTTTTTGTTTTCAAAAAAATGAAATTGCATACAAACACGCACATTTGGTTTTACTTGAAGCTACCACATACATGTGTGTTTTTAGCATGTGTAGTGGTAGCAATTTAAAGTGCCATTTATTCCTAAAATACTGAACCGATTTTAATCAAATATAGACTGTGCACTAAAGCTCGATAATATCTACTAACCGGTGAAAAAATAAACAAAATCGGTTGAAAAACATAGGAGAAAAAGGGATCCAAAGTTTTGTCTTTGCCTATTTATATATAGATTAAGGAGTCAGATTTTTTGACACGAAATATAAAGTAGAAATATGGAAATTAAACATCGTTTTCTGCGTAAATTTTAACTACATTTTGCAAAAACGATTCCCTATCTCTTGAATGCAGTACCGAATAATGATTTCAGACTGTCAAGTGCTCATCACATGCTCCCTTACAGCACTCACATATGTGCCTACCTGTGGTCCAAAGCCTAATGGTAGCTAGTGCTTAAAACTTGGTTATTAAATTTTTTGAATAAAATTAAGGACATTTTACGTTGTTGTTTTTTTTTACATTTTTTATACTTCATTTTAATTCACATCCTCATCAACATCGTATTTAAACAAAACCTTAGTTAAAACCCAATTAACAATCATATAAAGACAATTTGATACGATTCAAAAAGTTTCATTTGAATACAGTATGAGTAAATACGAATTAACATGAAGTTTAAAAAATTTTTTTAATTTGTTAGTATTAATTTAAATCGCACATGATGAATAGTCATAAAATACTATTCCGGATGCAGCGAAATTGGTCCACATTTCTAGATCATCGTATAAGAACGCAAGTCGTTTGGTAACAGCGATAGTGTTACCACGTACAGACATATCGTTAGTACCAAACTTCAGAAGGGTAAGTTTTCTAAGCTTGTCAAAAAATTAAATACTATCAAAGATCAACCATAAAAAATAACAATTAATAAAATGGATATATTTCAAATCGAATAGAAAATATGAAGTTATGATTAGTTTCATTTTTTTATATGCGTATTTCCTTTGTAATGTAAACTTAAAATTTAATACTTAAGCTTGATTGCTTCCCTACTGTAGTTATAATACTATCCTTACTGTGAATCCTTGGAGCGAAGGAAATTCAGTACGTGAGGTAATTTTACGGTTGTTACGCCAAATTAGATAAAAAGGACACAGGAAATACAATCATAAGCAGACATAGACTTAAAGTAAGACAAACATATGTATGTATGCAAAAGGTAATGACACAAACACATATTTATTCTTAAGGCTTGCACACAACACACACATCCACAAAAAATAAACATCCCACTTGACCAGTGAATTTGTTTATGATATTCACGTTCATCACGTATGTCGTAGTCGAATTGTGACAACTGTCGTAGTCGAACCCGAATTTACTTTCAATTGGAATCATGTAAGACTTTCGACGTGAGTATTTTTTGTAATAGACTTTTTTTTACAAATTATTTGTGTTATGAGTTACCCCGTCAGAAAAAGATAAAACCAATCTTAATTACAAAAAAAAATTCTCGCGGTCGTGTATTATTTTAAACAAAATGTTAAGCATTGCCCATTTTTCAAGTTCTGATGAAGAAGATGACCACGGCGTAAGTGAACTTAGAAGTTTTCGTAGAAACCTAAGGTGCCGATCAAACATATTTGCCCTTCCAAGTTCCATGTAAGTATATATGATGTGCTTTGATCCAGGAAAAAAATAAAATGTACCTTTTTCAGATTTATAAGCAACTTCAGACTCAACAAGGATGCTTTACGGTACGTACTAAGGACGATATCACCTATGCTTGGGAATGCATGCAGATCAACGCGAATAAGTAAGACATTGCGACTAGCAGCAACAATGCGAATCCTAGCCGAAGGAAGTTATTAGAGGGCTGCCGGGAATGATTTCAATGTGGGTCTTGCACAGTCTACAATGTTTCAAGAGTGCGTAGATGCAATGTATGCAGGACTTTGCCCTAAATGTATTTCGTTCCAAATGACAGAAGAAGAAAAGACGGAAATAAAAGAACATTTTTATGAGAAGACGGGATTCCCCGGTGTAATTGGTTGTGTTGATGGCACACACATCAAGATTTTAGCTCCACGCCTATCGGAACGATTTAAATATTACAACAGAAAAGGCTTTTACAGCTTAAAGTAAGTAAAAATCAAACCAAATATTAAATGTTTGCCTAACAATCAAATATGTATAACAGGTTTGTGACCATAAACTAAGGATCCGGTATATTTCACCACATCATCCAGGATCGGCGCATGACTCTTTAGTATGGAATGTCAGTGATCTAAAGCCATATCTCAGACAAATGGTTGCACATGGGGAGAGGAATACATGGCTGTTAGGTAAGTTTAAATTGCATATAGTGCTACAAATCAAAAATTTATACATTTAAAGGAGATGCAGGGTACCCACTGGAGCCGTATTTAATTACACCTTTTAGAGCAACACAAGAAGGCAGCTCAGAATCACGTTTCAATACAGTTCATGCAAAAACAAGAAATGTGGTGGAAAGAAGCATCGGTGTTTTAAAAAATAGGTTCCGCTGTGTGCTAGGAGCAAGACAGCTCCATTACTCTCCACAAATGGCTGTAAAAATTACAGCAGTGTGCGCAGCTTTACACAACATATGTATTTTGTATAAGCTCGAGTCGAGTGAATTTGACACCGAATTAGATCAAGAATATTCAGATGACGATAGCCAAGAACATTTTGAGGACACAGCTACTAATATCAGATTAAATATAATGAACTCAATGCATTTATTCAGTTAATTAATTTCTATTTATTCAATTCAATTTAAGAACTAGAAACGCCTTTGGCTAAAAATAGAAATAAAAAAAATTACATAAAACAAAATAAGGTACTCAGACAAATTCACTTTAAAAATAATAGGTACTCTGACAAATTCATTTTAAAAATAGTAGGTATTCTGTAAAAAATAAAGTACTCCGACCAATTTTCTTCATGATTTTATGACATTCTTCTGTATGAATGTCTGCTCTCTTCTATTTCAACCTTACGTCTTTTAAGTTCTATTTCTTCCAATCTTAATTTTAACTTTGCTGACCTTCGGATCTCTTTCTTCTTTAATTCTTCTTCTTCCTTTTTTTAAGTTTTAACAGGTCTTCTTGAACTTTGAAATTTTTCCAAATGTATCTTTCGATTTCGGCCAAAGTTTTCTTTACATCGGTGTACAAATCCTTTTGAACTTTCAGCTGTTGCTGTAGGAGTGTTTCCTTCTCTACTGCTTTAGAGTGTATCTTTCTCTTCCTACTTTGTACATTAGATTGACAGTCTAAATGTATATTCCCCAAGCTAGCTTCACTATTTACATCCTCAGCATGCGTTTCTTCGTAAAGATTAACGGGAGCATATTCAACACCGAATGTTGGTCCTTCTGGCTCTATGATGGAATCCATTTGCAGTAGTCCTGCAACTGCCTCTTCTAATGGTGTCAACACCTTTTGCCTAAATGGGCCAGCACCAGTTTGACGGTTTTCAACTCTTTGTGTACGAGTTTCTTTTTAATATCTGTCTTCATATCTGCCCAAACCTTCATCCATTCTTCGGTTTCGCGAGTAGGAGGACCAATGTTATTTAATTTTCTTCTTATTTCGTTCCATTGGTCTTTTATAATAGCCCTCTCGCTGTTCTTATGGTACCCTTTTGCCATGTTTGGATTTTCTACCATTAAATTGACCAGCATTTCAAATTGTTTAGGAGTTGTAATTTTTAACCTAAATTATGAAGTAAAACACTTTTTTAATAAAAACATTTGTTACAATTAATAAAAAGTTCTTACTTTTTATTGAGATCCATTTTTTACTGGCTTTTTTAACTTTTTTTCTTTTAATACAATGTTCTCACAAGCAAAATTGACTACGAATATTTTACTCGAATTTCACAAGAAAAAACGGCATACAAAATGCCTACATTTGTAATAGATCGTCGGCAGAGTCGCATTCCTGTCGTAAGTCGACATCAGTGATGCCATATTCATAAAGTAACAAAGATTCGACGTGAGTACGACTTACATGATCAGGGTGATTGCCCTCGAGCTGTAATCGAATGTTTTGCGTGTAAAACATTTGAAATTGACAATCAAATGTAATTCGATAGTAATTCATATGTCGCTCAGTTTTGTTCCAAAAAGTTATCGATTTCGAAGTATCGATTGCGAAGTATTGAATGATTAAGAAATGAAACGTTATCGGTAAAAGTTCGTTTTTAATACCATTAGTAAATGTTCGAGAACGAAGGTTTTGTATTTTGTTTCAAATTCACATTGTACCAAATTAAAACTTGTACTTGTATCAGTTTAGAAATTAAAAAAATTTATTTAAATTTAATATTACAAATAATGAAGTAAAATAATATTATTATTAAAAATTTTCAATACCGTCGCAGGGTTTTTGTTTCTTTGATTGGTATTTTGTTGTCTTCGACAACCTGAATCTAAAAAAATAAAATTAAATGTACATACTATTGGATTAATCAATACAATATGTATTACAAATCCTTTCGGGTTAAAAATAATAACAGCAGTGGTTGTGATTTTATATAAAGTTGTATATTAAAAAACGTTTCATTGTTATACAGTAAAATGACAAAGCTGAACTGAAAAAATATTTTTCACAATAACATAAATTTCAAATACAAAAATGATTAGAAAAAATAATTGTTTTACAAAGTATATTTTAAACAAGTAACATTTGTTCAACACATACATTTATACATACAAAATTAATTTCTAATTTATCTTACGTCGAATAGCTAGTTTTGATCCCCTTATTAATTTTGTGGTGCTAGTTCCTCTCGACGAGAACTGTTTCACCACTTTTTTATAAGCTTTTATTATAATTTTTTACTTTTGTTCTCTTTTTGCGTATTTCACTTGTAACTTCTTTTTTTTTTAACCGACTTCAAAAAAAGAAGGAGGTTATCAATTCGTCTGAATGTTGCTTTTTTTTATGTTTGTGCCTTCAGAACTCGGTCATTTCTGAACCGATTTTAAAAATTTTTGCGCCATTAGAAAGGTTATGGCTACAGATTGGTCCCATTTTAAAAACAGTTTAAAAGTTTAAAAATTAAAGGGTGTCCCCATACAACATACATGTTTTTTACGTGTATTATGAAATTTGTAGGTCACCCATTTAAAATTAGAAAAAAGTGCGTATCACTATAGCTCCCAATAACAAAAAGTAATTAAAAAATAAAATTAAAAATTAAAGGGTGACCCCATAGGTGACGTAATTTCACCTTTATGGTCCTATCTTTTGAACCGTTATAGACAAACACTTGAAAGTTGCACAGAATGTTCGTTACTATGTCTGTTATAATAAGTATAAATATTTAAAATTAAAAATTAAAGGGTGTCCCATTAGTTGGTTTATTTTGATATATATATGGCCAAACTTTTGAACCGTTATAGACAGACAGTTGAAATTTACAAAGAACTTGTATTGCTAAGTCCGCTAAAATAACAAGTGTAAAATATGAATTTGGAAATTAAAGGGTGTCCCAATAGTTAATGTAAAAGTGATATATATGGCCAAACTTTTCAACTGTTATAGATAGACAGTTGAAATGTACAAAGAACCTATATTGCTTAGTCCGCCATTACAACAAGTATAAAATTTGGATAAATTAAAGGGTATCCCAATTATTGATGTAATTTGACCATTATCTCCTCATCTTTGGAACCGTTATGGACAAACACTTGAAAAATAGACAGAGTGTTCACTACTATGTCTGGTATAACAACAAGTATAAATATTTAAAATTGGAAATTAAAGGGTGTTCCAATAGTTGATGTAATATGATGTATATGGACACAAAGTTAAATTTTACAAAGAATCTGTATGACAAAGTTCTCTTTAACAAGTATTTATATTAAAATTTGAATTTTAAGGCGTGTCCCAATAGGTGACGTCATTTGATATATATGACCCTATCTTTTAAATAGTTATTGACAAACACTTAACAATTAGACAGAATGTCCATTACTATGTGTGTTAAAATAAGTATAAATATTTAAAATTATAAATTACAGGGTGTCGCAATAGTTTATGTAATTTGATGTATATGACCAAACTTTTAAGCCGTTACAGACAGACGGTTGAAATTTACAATGAACCTGTATTGCTACGACCTCTATAACAAGTATAAAATTTGAACTCGGAAATTACAGGGTGTCGCAATAGTTAGTGTAATTTTATGTATATAGCCAAACTTTTTATCCGCTGTATACAAACAGTCGTTTGGCATTGGTTTGACCTGAAAAAGCACAGAACCCTGGGGTCTTGTGCACCTATATACTCCGGAAGTACTGCTCCCCAGGTAGAAAATCGACTGATATTTGTTTTAGATTATTGAATTCAAAAATTAGTTTTTTTTATCTGAATTGACAGTTTGTGCAATGACATTTAAAAAATCCCGCTTCAATCTTCCTCGAATATAATATAATCATTGTATAATTGCCGTCTTAAAGAAACATGATTTTAAGTTTGTCTGTTTTGAAGTCGGTTTTTTTTGCAAGAATTATTTAATAACAATATTTAACTTTTTATTCTTCACACTTTGAACTCTAACTCGCAAATGGAATATTAATATTTTCTTATTAGATTTGCGTGCACAAATAAGGAAAAAACGTAATTTCTTTATAATTTTTCTTGTTTCTTCTTTTTTTATAATATTGCATATATATTTAAAAGAAATGAAATGTTTGGTGATGCCACTATTGTGATGAAATTATGATTGAGTTATTGCCTGCAGCAATAACTCTTGCACTACTACCATCAACAGCTACACTACTAGAACTGAGCTCGTGGAAGCAGTTAAGACGGCTGCAGTGATGGTTGCTGTTTTAAACTGTAAGTACTTGTAGCATTATGTATTTGGTTATTCTTAATATTGCTACTGCTGTGGTCAATAATTTTGCGCCATTAATGCGTCAATCACTTTTGCGGCATAAACTTAAATTCAAAATATACATACGTTCCGTTCAAGTGCGGTCAAGGACTTAGTTTATTTACGTATTTAACTTTGGCAGTTGCTTCACCACCTAATTAATCGGCCGTTGTGGTAGTTCGTTCTATAGAACATGAAGCTGAATTGGGCCTACGATTAGTATCGCCACTAGAAATACTCTTTATATTAATTTTGGGCACATCCATGGAGGAAACAGGAGTTGGAGTTCATTCGGTGGTACCATTGTTGACATCTGTTTCTGCATCTACCCGGTTTAGGGCTTCAACTACTTCATCAATTGGGTTGATATTACTTTTTAGTTGAAACAAAGATTCTATTTTCTTTTTTTTAATATTTTCTATGATTTAACAAAATTAATTTAATAAAAAACACAAAAAGTTTATCAAAAAACAAAAAAAACTGATTTATAATTTTTCTTCCTTTGACAGCTTTTTTGATGTTATAAATTATGTTTAAAATTAAACACTTTTAACAGCATTTTTATTTTTCTGCGTAAAATTTAACAAATTATGTTTTTTGTTGCAAATAACCGTAAAACCGACGTAATATTAGACAACAAATTTTTTTCAACAAAAATTTAGACACTATGTGATCCTAAATTTTAAGCAATATTTTAGAGTGTGGCTAGACTTTAGATATGAATAATTATTGTTAGTTCAAATATATTGAAGATACAATAAATAAATAAATTTTTTTTATTTGCTCCTTATTTTGGGCTCTAGGTCATTACATTTATTTAAATAAAACTCTCTTTTGTTTTATTAAATAACAATTGTAAAACTTTAGTTTCAATATTTCGAACACCTTCGGTGTTCTTCTTCAGGAATTTGAGTAAAGCTGTCAAGACTATTATGCCTACTCTTGAATTTGCATTCTTAAGGTCGAAGAAAATATAAAATAAACAATAAATAAATTATGAAAAAAGGTTATTTAATAAATAAAGAAATAAATAGCAATGTTTATTTTGTCCTTTATATTTTGTTGCTGACGTGCAAGCGTGCAAATTCCGTGACATAAAGGTGGAATAACCTTCAAAACCTGTGCATAAAATACGTTTTTGATCAATATCCAATATCTTTCTCAGATAGAAATTTTTTTCCATTTTCGTTAATATTCTTAAAGTAGTACAGTCTATAGAAACATATTTTCTGCATTTGCATTTACACATTTCCCGCTTAACCTCGGTACTGTTGGCCAAAAGATTTTCTGTGGTTTACCTAATTATTTAAATTAAGGAGTCAGATTTTTTGACACGAAGTATAAAGTAGAAATATGGAAATTAAACATCGTTTTCTGCGTAAATTTTAACTACATTTTGCAAAAACGATTCCCTATCTCTTGAATGCAGTACCGAATAATGATTTCAGACTGTCAAGTGCTCATCACATGCTCCCTTACAGCACTCACATATGTGCCTACCTGTGGTCCAAAGCCTAATGGTAGCTAGTGCTTGAAACTTGGTTATTAAATTTTTTGAATAAAATTAAGGACATTTTACGTTGTTGTTTTTTTTTACATTTTTTATACTTCATTTTAATTCACATCATCATCAACATCGTATTAAAACAAAACCTTAGTTAAAACCCAATTAACAATCATATAAAGACAATTTGATACGATTCAAAAAGTTTCATTTGAATACAGTATGAGTAAATACGAATTAACATGAAGTTTAAAAAATTTTTTTAATTTGTTAGTAATGGGTGATTTTTTTGAGGTTAGGATTTTCATGCATTAGTATTTGACAGATCACGTGAGATTTCAGACATGGTGCCAAAGAGAAAGATGCTCAGTATGCTTTGACATTTCATCATGAATAGACTTACTAACGAGCAACGCTTGCAAATCATTGAATTTTATTACCAAAATCAGTGTTCGGTTCGAAATGTGTTTTATCGACAAATTTTGTTCAGCGATGAGGCTCATTTCTGGTTGAATGGCTACGTAAATAAGCAAAATTGCCGCATTTGGAGTGAAGAGCAACCAGAAGCCGTTCAAGAACTGCCCATGCATCCCGAAAAATGCACTGTTTGGTGTGGTTTGTACGCTGGTGGAATCATTGGACCGTATTTTTTCAAAGATGCTGTTGGACGCAACGTTACGGTGAATGGCGATCGCTATCGTTCGATGCTAACAAACTTTTTGTTGCCAAAAATGGAACAACTGAACTTGGTTGACATGTGGTTTCAACAAGATGGCGCTACATGCCACACAGCTCGCGATTCTATGGCCATTTTGAGGGAAAACTTCGGAGAACAATTCATCTCAAGAAATGGACCGGTAAGTTGGCCACCAAGATCATGCGATTTGACGCCTTTAGACTATTTTTTGTGGGGCTACGTCAAGTCTAAAGTCTACAGAAATAAGCCAGCAACTATTCCAGCTTTGGAAGACAACATTTCCGAAGAAATTCGGGCTATTCCGGCCGAAATGCTCGAAAAAGTTGCCCAAAATTGGACTTTCCGAATGGACCACCTAAGACGCAGCCGCGGTCAACATTTAAATGAAATTATCTTCAAAAAGTAAATGTCATGGACCAATCTAACGTTTCAAATAAAGAACCGATGAGATTTTGCAAATTATATGCGTTTTTTTTTTTTTAAAAGTTCTCAAGCTCAAAAAAAATCACTCGTTATTAATTTAAATCGCACATGATGAATAGTCATAAAATACTATTCCGGGTGCAGCGAAATTGGTCCACATTTCTAGATCATCGTATAAGAACGCAAGTCGTTTGGTAACAGCGATAGTGTTACCACGTACAGACATATCGTTAGTACCAAACTTCCGAAGGGTAAGTTTTTTAAGCTTGTCAAAAAATTAAATACTATCAAAGATCAACCATAAAAAATAACAATTAATAAAATGGATATATTTCAAATCGAATAGAAAATATGAAGTTATGATTAGTTTCATTTTTTTATATGCGTATTTCCTTTGTAATGTAAACTTAAAATTTAATACTTAAGCTTGATTGCTTCCCTACTGTAGTTATAATACTATCCTTACTGTGAATCCTTGGAGCGAAGGAAATTCAGTACGTGAGGTAATTTTACGGTTGTTACGCCAAATTAGATAAAAAGGACACAGGAAATACAATCATAAGCAGACATAGACTTAAAGTAAGACAAACATATGTATGTATGCAAAAGGTAATGACACAAACACATATTTATTCTTAAGGCTTGCACACAACACACACATCCACAAAAAATAAACATCCCACTTGACCAGTGAATTTGTTTATGATATTCACGTTCATCACGTATGTCGTAGTCGAATTGTGACAACAGTCGTAGTCGAACCCGAATTTACTTTCAATTGGAATCATGTAAGACTTTCGACGTGAGTATTTTTTGTAATAGACTTTTTTTTTACAAATTATTTGTGTTATGAGTTACCCCGTCAGAAAAAGATAAAACCAATCTTAATTACAAAAAAAAATTCTCGCGGTCGTGTATTATTTTAAACAAAATGTTAAGCATTGCCCATTTTTCAAGTTCTGATGAAGAAGATGACCACGGCGTAAGTGAACTTAGAAGTTTTCGTAGAAACCTAAGGTGCCGATCAAACATATTTGCCCTTCCAAGTTCCATGTAAGTATATATGATGTGCTTTGATCCAGGAAAAAAATAAAATGTACCTTTTTCAGATTTATAAGCAACTTCAGACTCAACAAGGATGCTTTACGGTACGTACTAAGGACGATATCACCTATGCTTGGGAATGCATGCAGATCAACGCGAATAAGTAAGACATTGCGACTAGCAGCAACAATGCGAATCCTAGCCGAAGGAAGTTATTAGAGGGCTGCCGGGAATGATTTCAATGTGGGTCTTGCACAGTCTACAATGTTTCAAGAGTGCGTAGATGCAATGTATGCAGGACTTTGCCCTAAATGTATTTCGTTCCAAATGACAGAAGAAGAAAAGACGGAAATAAAAGAACATTTTTATGAGAAGACGGGATTCCCCGGTGTAATTGGTTGTGTTGATGGCACACACATCAAGATTTTAGCTCCACGCCTATCGGAACGATTTAAATATTACAACAGAAAAGGCTTTTACAGCTTAAAGTAAGTAAAAATCAAACCAAATATTAAATGTTTGCCTAACAATCAAATATGTATAACAGGTTTGTGACCATAAACTAAGGATCCGGTATATTTCACCACATCATCCAGGATCGGCGCATGACTCTTTAGTATGGAATGTCAGTGATCTAAAGCCATATCTCAGACAAATGGTTGCACATGGGGAGAGGAATACATGGCTGTTAGGTAAGTTTAAATTGCATATAGTGCTACAAATCAAAAATTTATACATTTAAAGGAGATGCAGGGTACCCACTGGAGCCGTATTTAATTACACCTTTTAGAGCAACACAAGAAGGCAGCTCAGAATCACGTTTCAATACAGTTCATGCAAAAACAAGAAATGTGGTGGAAAGAAGCATCGGTGTTTTAAAAAATAGGTTCCGCTGTGTGCTAGGAGCAAGACAGCTCCATTACTCTCCACAAATGGCTGTAAAAATTACAGCAGTGTGCGCAGCTTTACACAACATATGTATTTTGTATAAGCTCGAGTCGAGTGAATTTGACACCGAATTAGATCAAGAATATTCAGATGACGATAGCCAAGAACATTTTGAGGACACAGCTACTAATATCAGATTAAATATAATGAACTCAATGCATTTATTCAGTTAATTAATTTCTATTTATTCAATTCAATTTAAGAACTAGAAACGCCTTTGGCTAAAAATAGAAATAAAAAAAATTACATAAAACAAAATAAGGTACTCAGACAAATTCACTTTAAAAATAATAGGTACTCTGACAAATTCATTTTAAAAATAGTAGGTATTCTGTAAAAAATAAAGTACTCCGACCAATTTTCTTCATGATTTTATGACATTCTTCTGTATGAATGTCTGCTCTCTTCTATTTCAACCTTACGTCTTTTAAGTTCTATTTCTTCCAATCTTAATTTTAACTTTGCTGACCTTCGGATCTCTTTCTTCTTTAATTCTTCTTCTTCCTTTTTTTAAGTTTTAACAGGTCTTCTTGAACTTTGAAATTTTTCCAAATGTATCTTTCGATTTCGGCCAAAGTTTTCTTTACATCGGTGTACAAATCCTTTTGAACTTTCAGCTGTTGCTGTAGGATTGTTTCCTTCTCTACTGCTTTAGAGTGTATCTTTCTCTTCCTACTTTGTACATTAGATTGACAGTCTAAATGTATATTCCCCAAGCTAGCTTCACTATTTACATCCTCAGCATGCGTTTCTTCGTAAAGATTAACGGGAGCATATTCAACACCGAATGTTGGTCCTTCTGGCTCTATGATGGAATCCATTTGCAGTAGTCCTGCAACTGCCTCTTCTAATGGTGTCAACACCTTTTGCCTAAATGGGCCAGCACCAGTTTGACGGTTTTCAACTCTTTGTGTACGAGTTTCTTTTTAATATCTGTCTTCATATCTGCCCAAACCTTCATCCATTCTTCGGTTTCGCGAGTAGGAGGACCAATGTTATTTAATTTTCTTCTTATTTCGTTCCATTGGTCTTTTATAATAGCCCTCTCGCTGTTCTTATGGTACCCTTTTGCCATGTTTGGATTTTCTACCATTAAATTGACCAGCATTTCAAATTGTTTAGGAGTTGTAATTTTTAACCTAAATTATGAAGTAAAACACTTTTTTAATAAAAACATTTGTTACAATTAATAAAAAGTTCTTACTTTTTATTGAGATCCATTTTTTACTGGCTTTTTTAACTTTTTTTCTTTTAATACAATGTTCTCACAAGCAAAATTGACTACGAATATTTTACTCGAATTTCACAAGAAAAAACGGCATACAAAATGCCTACATTTGTAATAGATCGTCGGCAGAGTCGCATTCCTGTCGTAAGTCGACATCAGTGATGCCATATTCATAAAGTAACAAAGATTCGACGTGAGTACGACTTACATGATCAGGGTGATTGCCCTCGAGCTGTAATCGAATGTTTTGCGTGTAAAACATTTGAAATTGACAATCAAATGTAATTCGATAGTAATTCATATGTCGCTCAGTTTTGTTCCAAAAAGTTATCGATTTCGAAGTATCGATTGCGAAGTATTGAATGATTAAGAAATGAAACGTTATCGGTAAAAGTTCGTTTTTAATACCATTAGTAAATGTTCGAGAACGAAGGTTTTGTATTTTGTTTCAAATTCACATTGTACCAAATTAAAACTTGTACTTGTATCAGTTTAGAAATTAAAAAAATTTATTTAAATTTAATATTACAAATAATGAAGTAAAATAATATTATTATTAAAAATTTTCAATACCGTCGCAGGGTTTTTGTTTCTTTGATTGGTATTTTGTTGTCTTCGACAACCTGAATCTAAAAAAATAAAATTAAATGTACATACTATTGGATTAATCAATACAATATGTATTACAAATCCTTTCGGGTTAAAAATAATAACAGCAGTGGTTGTGATTTTATATAAAGTTGTATATTAAAAAACGTTTCATTGTTATACAGTAAAATGACAAAGCTGAACTGAAAAAATATTTTTCACAATAACATAAATTTCAAATACAAAAATGATTAGAAAAAATAATTGTTTTACAAAGTATATTTTAAACAAGTAACATTTGTTCAACACATACATTTATACATACAAAATTAATTTCTAATTTATCTTACGTCGAATAGCTAGTTTTGATCCCCTTATTAATTTTGTGGTGCTAGTTCCTCTCGACGAGAACTGTTTCACCACTTTTTTATAAGCTTTTATTATAATTTTTTACTTTTGTTCTCTTTTTGCGTATTTCACTTGTAACTTCTTTTTTTTTTAACCGACTTCAAAAAAAGAAGGAGGTTATCAATTCGTCTGAATGTTGCTTTTTTTTATGTTTGTGCCTTCAGAACTCGGTCATTTCTGAACCGATTTTAAAAATTTTTGCGCCATTAGAAAGGTTATGGCTACAGATTGGTCCCATTTTAAAAACAGTTTAAAAGTTTAAAAATTAAAGGGTGTCCCCATACAACATACATGTTTTTTACGTGTATTATGAAATTTGTAGGTCACCCATTTAAAATTAGAAAAAAGTGCGTATCACTATAGCTCCCAATAACAAAAAGTAATTAAAAAATAAAATTAAAAATTAAAGGGTGACCCCATAGGTGACGTAATTTCACCTTTATGGTCCTATCTTTTGAACCGTTATAGACAAACACTTGAAAGTTGCACAGAATGTTCGTTACTATGTCTGTTATAATAAGTATAAATATTTAAAATTAAAAATTAAAGGGTGTCCCATTAGTTGGTTTATTTTGATATATATATGGCCAAACTTTTGAACCGTTATAGACAGACAGTTGAAATTTACAAAGAACTTGTATTGCTAAGTCCGCTAAAATAACAAGTGTAAAATATGAATTTGGAAATTAAAGGGTGTCCCAATAGTTAATGTAAAAGTGATATATATGGCCAAACTTTTCAACTGTTATAGATAGACAGTTGAAATGTACAAAGAACCTATATTGCTTAGTCCGCCATTACAACAAGTATAAAATTTGGATAAATTAAAGGGTATCCCAATTATTGATGTAATTTGACCATTATCTCCTCATCTTTGGAACCGTTATGGACAAACACTTGAAAAATAGACAGAGTGTTCACTACTATGTCTGGTATAACAACAAGTATAAATATTTAAAATTGGAAATTAAAGGGTGTTCCAATAGTTGATGTAATATGATGTATATGGACACAAAGTTAAATTTTACAAAGAATCTGTATGACAAAGTTCTCTTTAACAAGTATTTATATTAAAATTTGAATTTTAAGGCGTGTCCCAATAGGTGACGTCATTTGATATATATGACCCTATCTTTTAAATAGTTATTGACAAACACTTAACAATTAGACAGAATGTCCATTACTATGTGTGTTAAAATAAGTATAAATATTTAAAATTATAAATTACAGGGTGTCGCAATAGTTTATGTAATTTGATGTATATGACCAAACTTTTAAGCCGTTACAGACAGACGGTTGAAATTTACAATGAACCTGTATTGCTACGACCTCTATAACAAGTATAAAATTTGAACTCGGAAATTACAGGGTGTCGCAATAGTTAGTGTAATTTTATGTATATAGCCAAACTTTTTATCCGCTGTATACAAACAGTCGTTTGGCATTGGTTTGACCTGAAAAAGCACAGAACCCTGGGGTCTTGTGCCCCTATATACTCCGGAAGTACTGCTCCCCAGGTAGAAAATCGACTGATATTTGTTTTAGATTATTGAATTCAAAAATTAGTATTTTTTATCTGAATTGACAGTTTGTGCAATGACATTTAAAAAATCCCTCTACAATCTTCCTCGAATATAATATAATCATTGTATAATTGCCGTCTTAAAGAAACATGATTTTAAGTTTGTCTGTTTTGAAGTCGGTTTTTTTTGCAAGAATTATTTAATAACAATATTTAACTTTTTATTCTTCACACTTTGAACTCTAACTCGCAAATGGAATATTAATATTTTCTTATTAGATTTGCGTGCACAAATAAGGAAAAAACGTAATTTCTTTATAATTTTTCTTGTTTCTTCTTTTTTTATAATATTGCATATATATTTAAAAGAAATGAAAGTAAGTTTCTCTAAAAACACGATCAAAATATTTTTAACAAAATGGAAGTGGAAACTGAGCGAAGACAATTCTTTGTTTTAGGCTTTTTTACCAAAAGAAAAACAAAGATAACATCGTACTGTAAATTAAAATCAATAATCGAGGATTTGTTTGGAAATTTTATCGAAAAAATCCAATGTGTTAAATGTTATTGTTTTAAAAATTAACGATACATAAAATATCGAAATTGTTTCATCTAAATAAACATTCATTATATTTAGTGACGGGCACCGCTTCGTCAGCATCCTTCCAATATTTTGTTCGATTTTGCTTTGAAAGCAATCAACAGTTAATATAGGCAATTCAGTCCTATATTAACTGTGTTGCTTCCTTGATAGTAAAGCTTAGTTTATGGCAACAATGCAATTGCACGTTGAGATTATTTTCGCCGGCGACTTAGTGCTATATGGTAATACCGGCGAAGTCGTTTTTAGTCCCGCCTGCTGCACATCGGTTTATGTATTTTTTGTCGATTTAAAATTTTTACTTTATAATAAATAAAGTATGCATATCCGGGTAGTTCACCGCTTTTTCTCGACTTTCTCTTGAAAATAAGATATTTTTGCAGAAAAAAGTATCCAATATTGGGATCAAGATACTTAGGTATCTCCTCACAAAAATTTTTCCATCTAGTAGTTTTTACGTGATGCGAACGTAAAAGAAAAGCAGACAGACGGAAATGAGTTACTATTTTATTACACGTATATAGATATATAGATATAGATGTATAAATTTAGATTATCGACAATTTATAGAACATTTTGTTTTCGGAAATTCTTAATTTTAGCGAACTTTTATTTTTCTCGAATTTCAGGTCAAGTGGGATGTTAGAAAGTAAAATTTCTTGTAAAATGTGGGCAAAGAAAATACAAAATTGTTAAAAGGTGTTGACGGAGAAAAACGAAGATATAAAAGGTTAAATGGCGCACGTGTCTTCAAAACATCACATTCAAGTTTTTGTAAAGCAACTACAACGTCAACAACAAACATCTTATCAGGTGAAAACAGGAGGCGTTTATTTAGATTTACGTGTTTGGGTCAACAACATGAATATTAAGTCAGGCAGGTCAAAAGCATATTTAAAAGTAATTTTTTTTTTTTAAATTTTTCAATTTTATTACACTCAGAATCTTTCTGCAAACTTCTTTATTTCAAATACATTTCCTGGTTTTAAAATAGAACGAAATGGTCCTTATTTTAACAAAAGCTAAAGGAGTAGCTTTTATCCTAAAGCTTTTTTATGTAAGAAGATATGTATCAATATGTAGATAAATGCCGTTAATAATTAAAATTGTGACATTTAAAGATGGAAATCGATTGGCTAGAACTAGAACAAGACTTGTCCTACTACACTAACAAAAGATCAACATCTATTGTAATAACTGGTGTGACTTGGGTTTTTTTTCATATTTTATTTATTGTATCTTAAATTGTATTGTATCTTAAACTAACAAGAAATGAGTATTATTATTATTGTTAGATCATACACATTGAATATAAAAATAAGTCTATAAGAAAAATAAAGCCTCAAAAATACGGCGGTCAACGAAGGAAGCTTTTCTTGAAAAGTGTATTGTAAGCACCGTCAAACACGGCAGAGGATCTATTATGGTCTGTGGCTGCATGGAGGCATCTGGAGTTGGAAATTTAGTATTCATTGAGTCTACAATGAATAAGATTGACTATTTAAATATTCTTATGGCTAATGTTACTCCCAGCATCGAAAAATTGGGATGCCAAAAACTGGGTCTTGCAACATGACAACGACCCGAAGCATACGTCGTAGATTGTTAAGAAATGGTTGTTATATCGAACGACTAAGACTCTAGATCATCCACCGCAGTCCCCAGACCTTAATTATGTCGAACATTTGTGGGAGCACATTGATAAAAAAATCAGGCAGAAAACAATTTCTAATAAGGATGACTTGAAAAGGGCTTTAACTGCAGAATAGAACAAAATCTCTCCTGAGATAACGAGGAACCTTGTAGGATCCATTCCTAGAAGGTTAAGAGAGGTACTAAAAGCAATTGAAAAATAAACCAAATATATAAAATATACATTTATTTAACTTATAGACCTATAGTTCTTATGTAATAGGCGTTGTTTACTTTTTTTGCTATGCTGGTGAAATCGGCTGATACATGAGCCGACCAGAAGCTGACTGCTTCGGCGGCGTCGCGGATCGTAAAAATTTATCTCCGGTGTGGACTCGGTTACTCGTTGGCACGTCTGAAATATATAACAAGTATAAAATGTGACCCAATATACTACCCTGGGCTTAAGAAATTTCCTTCTTTCACAATGAATTTTCGATAGGTACATATAACAGCTTATACAGTGCCTCCCCTAGGGCAGGGCGACCGGCGCGATCGCCACGGTTAAGGGGCGCAAACTTGTGTAAGGGAGAAAGAATATTGAATATTTGACGAAGAATTCGAATGTAATCAATGACCATTAAATAAAACAACAATAAGTTGTTGAAGAGCACCTATGTATGCTCCACTCGAGGCTCAATGGTTGCCAGGTGTAAAGACCGTTTTTCAAATGTACGGTGAGCCGTCCAATGACGCCGGCGAGTGTTCGAATTAAAAACGGCTAGCTATTGAAAAGTTAGCATTGGATCTTTCATTGTCCACAAAAAAGTAATAAAGAAGTAAAAGACGAAAACAATAATATTATATTTGAAATTATCAATTGCCATACCATAAACATTCAGTAGGATTATTACGAACTGAATAATTTTTTTACCATCATGTTTAAAAAACTGTCTGGAGCACAAAGACTCTATTAGTAAGAGAAGAGGAGGCAACGACTGAAGTGCTTTTTAAGAAGGTCCCAAAGCTCCTTCTAGTTCTTCGGCTGTCATCAGTGAACGTGAGTACATTTAATGAAGTTGAAATAATAGTAATACCAGATTCAGATTTTAATGACGAAGATATTAATGAGAATGAAGCTGACAAAACGATATTAATTTCTTCTTGATAAATAAGGATCCATCTTCTTGGCAAGAATTAAAAAAAAAAAAAAACGAAAAGAATGAGTTAATTTTTAAAGGGCCCTTGTCATTAAAGGCTGATAACTATTATCCAAAAAAGATATTTTTGTAATCAACATCAGCTTCATTGTACAGCAAATGAAAAAAAAAGATAAAACGTTAATGTTTACCATTCCAGATTAAATTGAAACTTTTCTTATTAACATTCTTTGACTCCCTAAATCGAAATAAAATTTTAAAAAATTTCTATCTCTTATATTTTCTTATATGTAACCCTTTTGTAAATGAAAGTATAAAATAAAAAAAATAAATTATATGAGAAATATAAATTTATTTACACAAATTAATTGTATAGGAGCCAGATCACAATCTCCCCCCGGGCGCCTACAAATCTCGGGGCGGCCCTGAGCTTATATAAGTTAACGGGCAGATTTAAATTTAACTTATATATTAGGCCAGTGTGCCAAACATTATCGAATGCTTGCGAAACGCCGATAAAAAGCGCAGAGCAATATTTTTTTCTTTAAAGCTCTTCTTAACAACATTGACTAACTTGTGAGTTTGTTCGATCGTACTATGTTTTTTTCTAAAGCCAAATTGATGGAAAACATCTTTTATAGCTTAGAATGGGGTTCAGTTATCAAAGAGAACTTCTACCCTGTGCGAAAGTACTCAAGATGTAAAATAGCATTAAAAATAAAAGTTGGCAATTCAATTATATCAGTTGATATATTTGGAGTAAAAGCCCTTTTCAAATGTCCAGCAACTAATTTATATTTTTAGGTATCACTCCTTGCGACGAAGTTCGCAAAGGTGGTTTACGCACGACTGGTCTTTTAAGGTTTCTAAAAGCACGCTATAAAGATTAATCTGATTGAGGAGTTGCGTCTAGGTCTTCAGGAATGCTACTCTTCGAGATTCCATCATCTCTCTTACCCGTTTTGTGCATTCTTTAAGTCCTCAACTTTTGAGTTGAGGAGATCTGCGTGATTGCCATTCTCTATAGAGAATAGCTAGTCGTATATGAATTTTCCCTTTTTCAGCCAAAAAGTTCGACATCTACAGAATAAATTTGATTTTAGTTAGCTAGTTGTCAGGTTACTGTTGCATGTTGGTCAGCTAATTTACGTCTTCAGATGTTCTTAGCGGGATGTTTTCCAAACAATGAGTACTGAGATATTTTCTATATCCCATCCGAATTATGCTTGTGATACGATGTTTTGTTTGTTCCATATGTAGACAATAGTGGGTGAGTGATCTGAGGATAATTCTACTGATGCTTCATCTTTAAAAATTTCTCTTAAAATACCCATAAACACGCCAAAATCAATAACATCCGGTATTTTCTGCCGATCAGTAGGCCAATAGGCTCATTTTTGTGTTGGCTCAAGCAGTTTGCGTTCCAGAAACATATTTTTAAACAGTTTATGGTTTGTTTAGTACCGCCTGCATTATCATAGATTAAATCCGTACCATTTCCTGCATCAAGCTGCTCTTAGAGGTCATTAAATTGTTTAACGAATGCACTAGTGTGTCGATGCTTGCTTCGAGAAGATTGTTGTTGTTGTAACAGCTCTGCTGCTGTCGGAAGTTCATTCTTTAAAATATTTAATTTATATACATATCGCACCCGAAATACAAAAGAGTCACAACTCGAAATACTAAAATTTTCAGGAGAAACAAAAAGCTGTTTATATGCAGAAGCAAAACACTTAACATAAAAATAGACATAACTGTATTTTTCCAGTTAAAGAAGATAGTAATGTGAATAAATATTTGCAGTAGTACTCTGAATTCATTTATTGAAAAAAGTCAATTTTGGAAAATTTTGAGTATTTTGTATTTAGGGTGAGATATATTAATTTTTGTTAATGGGTCACATGGGTGGAATTTAGAGCTGGAGAAAATGTGCCACCTCAGTCGGTCTTAGACATATGTTGGTAAATGGGGCGATCCGTTGGCCTCCTAGGACAATTAAATAAATGCACAGTGCCAGAAACTATTCACTCCCGAAAGCACCGACCTGCTCTTAATTGTGCCAGCGTTGGTCTTGTTTTTCTGGGTAAGAGTGGTTCATGATCCGAAATTGCAGGGGGATGTTCATTGAGGACTTTATTGCATCTATACCCGTTCGTGGTAGTAGTGATTGTCTGTTGATGCAAAAGTAGGGTGGAATAACTTCACGAATGTCATCAATATAGTGACGAAAGTCCTGTCGGTTGTGCCTAGGAGGGGAATCTTGGAGTATCCGATGATTAGGATGAATTGACATGCCATCAAGAATTGCCTCGTGAACAACTCACTATGTTGTCTGACTGGCAGTATCTTGGTCTCCTTATGAAGGTGATCCACATTAATCATCTTGACGCATCCAGTTGCAATTCGGAGTTCATTATTTTGGGTAGTTTGTAAGATTCGCCATTGGGTGTTGCGTAGAAAAGAGGTCCATATCAGGGCAGCGTAATTTAAAACGGAGCGACAAATCGCCTTATACGTCGCTGTAATTATTTCTTTTGTCATGCCCCAAGAGGTGCCAGCGTGAGCTCTTAGAACCTTATTTCTGGATTTCACTTTTTGGATGATATAAGTGGCGTGCGAGGAAAAGGAAGGAGGTTGTCAAAGACCTCGCTTAGAATTTTTCGGTTGTTAATCGAAGGGATAGGTCTGCCTTCAATTGAGATGTTTAATTCCGTCCTTACTTCCTTCACCCTGAAAATTACCGCCCAATTGCAGTCTGTTCTACTCTTTGTAAGGTAATGAGAAGTATGATAAATTTTCATCTTGTCAAGTATCTGGAGTCCAACAGCTTACTAAGCGACCGCCAGTATGGTTTTCGTAGGGGGCGCTCTACAGAGGACTTGCTGGCTTTCCTTTCAGAAAAATGGTGTCAATTTATTCACCATTTCGGTGAAAGTAAGGTGGTGGCTCTAGATATCTCCAAGGCCTTTGATAGAGTGGTGCATGGTGCACTCCTGTCAAAACTTATTGCTTTTGGTGTCGGTGATAGCTTTTCTCGATATATATCGAGCCTTCTCAGGGATCGCACTATACGAGTTGTTATAGATGGGATTTCATCAAACGAGTTCAAGATTAATTCAGGGGTACCGCAAGGCTCTGTTCTTTTTCCTACCCTGTTTCTTATTTTTCTGTCAAACTTCCAACCCAATCTATTCTTTTGCAGATGATAGCTGCATTTGCCATCAGTATTCATTCTGCAGACGGACGAGCTTTTTAGAGATTGGGGCCAAGCGGCAAAACATGAATGATATACTCAATCACGATCTCGTAACAATATCTAATTGGGGCCGGGCGAATAGAGTCGTCTTTAACGCTCGTAAGACTCAATGTTGTATGCTAACGCACCGATGTTCGGCCGAAAATGGTGCTACATCTGTAATTATGGGTGGTATAAGTATTAAGGAATCAGAAGCACTTGATGTTCTTGGCATGAAAATCCAGTGTGACGTTCGATGGACTAAGCACATTTTTCAAGTCTCAAAAGAAGCCTTCAAGTGTCTCGGTTTTATCTAACGGTGTAAAACATATTTACCTCATCTGATCTCCTTACTATTTATACCACTTACATCCGACCAAAAATGGAATACAACTCTCATGTAAGGGCCGGTGCTCCAAGGTCTGTTTCTGAACTACTCGACCGCGTGCAGGAGAGGGCGAAGAATCTCATAGGTGACAGTAGGGTATCCAACTCTATTGACTTTCTTGAACATTGTCGCAATGTGGGTTGTGTTTCGCTGTTTTATCGCTACTACAATGCTTTTCATCAAGAGCTCATCCATTTGTTGCCGATTGGCCAGTTAATCGCACAATGCATTACAGAGAAAATCGTTTTTAGCCGTACAGTTCGCTTGTGGAATCATCTTCCTACAGAGGTCTTTCCTGGCGACTACAATGTTGGAAAATTCAAGTCGAATGTCTACAAACATTACTCACTCTATCCTCTTTCCCCTAACCTAATTTCCTATTTCTGGCACAATGCTTTGCATGAGTAGGGGTCGTCCCCTGAGTGCTGGTCCGAAATAAAAAAAAAGTGAAAAGGGACATCGACTTCTTTGAAGGTGATAGCTGAAGTTTACGTTCCTGAAGAAATTCCACGATGGTGGCCATATAATTTTAAATTCTGGCACTTATTTCTTCAATCTGAAAACCAGATGAGTAAATTGTCCAATACAAAAAATGGCCTAAATCGGAAAGCTAAAAGGACTACCGGGGTTGAAAACTGTGTCATTGTAGATTTCAGAACTATATAGGTTATATTCAGAATTTGTGTAGTTTCTTGGTAATATAATTTTCAAAAAAGTTACCCACTATTCCAATCCAGGCAGATTTTGGATTTAATATGCACAGTAAGAAGAGAGTGACTTTCACGAAATTTGAAGATTCTACCTATTACAGTTTATATATATATATATATATATATATATATATATATATACATATATGTACATACTTATAAAGACACCAGTTTTGGCATTATGTTTCTGCAGTTGATGATTGGATGGAAAGTTTTGTTAAAAAAAAAGTTTGCGAAATTTCTTTGTTGCTATATTAAACTTTATCGTTGATAGTTATTTTTTACCGTATGTACATTTTGTACTAAACGTAATCAAGAAAAAGCAAATTTAAAATATTAAATAAAAAAGAGAATAATGAGGAAATGATTGAAAAAAGTGCAACAATAAGTCTGAGATACCTAGCACTTGCAATATTGTTGATGCTGCCTCCTGAACGGCCTTGTAGATGTGTACCCGTACATACATACATATGTAATATATGTATTCTTTATCCCGTTTTTAAATAAATTTTGCTATTTTCCTTATAGTTTTATTCGTTTGTATTATTGTAGCGCACTTTCAATAAATTTTAGTATTTATTTTTGCAAAGAGTGTTTATAACCTAAGTTGAGTCTTTCCCGTGCACTTTACCAGTTCATCTATACTCTTGCATATTTGCATCTGTATACCATCTTTAAACACGTACTCGAAACATATCTTACGGATAGAGTGACATAACGTCGCGTTTCTTCTTAAACCACGTAAGCGACATTTTTTCGAAATTTACTTTTTTGGTTTTAATGGTAGTAAATAAAATTTGCCACCAGACTACATTCTCATCTTAACAAGTTTGTATGAAAAATAAATAAATCCATTTTCAAAACCTCGTAAGCGCCACACAGTGGTCAATTTCGCGAGATAGCGGTCAAAACTCTATAACTTTTGACCGGATTGGTATTTTTTTACGCGATTTTTTTTGTTCAATAGGAGGGACTTTAAGCTTCAATTTGCGTGTTCAAACGTAAAAATCGACTGATAGGAACGTAAGTAATGTGGAGTTAAAAATGCATTTTAATTTTTTGTTGAGTTTCCATGTAAAAGTTGAATATTTTGACATTTTAAATAGGTATTTTTTTTTATAATTTCTTATTTTCTTCAATCGTATTTTGCAACCAATACTTATTTATTATTCTTAAACTTAATTTGTGTCAGAAAATGCCATCATTTGGCCCCTGACATTTATTTAGTCTCAATATTCACAGGGGCCAAAGGTTGTTTTTTTGGAAGAAAGCTAACTCTTGTGTGGATTAAACTGAAAAATAATACTGAAATTCCCAACAATATCAATACCATTTGGATATATTATATACAGAACACAACATCGATAAAATTTTAAGTAAACTTTTACTATTGATTTAAAGTGCACATATATTTTATTTAAATGTATTAATAAAAATTTTATAATTAAGTTTTTATGCTCTAGGTCTTTTTATAAAAATATTTCAATTTACTTTTATTTTTATATTCGATATTTCGCTACACCATTGGGTAGCATCATCAGGAAATGGAAAAAGTTTTATAATATTTTTTTTTTTTTTTAAATTGTGTATTAATAAAAATTTATACTAAAATTAGAAACAAATTATAATCTTTAAACTAGTATTAATTAAACAATATTAGTAAAAATTTCTTCCAAATAGCTTTGATTTTCATTTTGCAGTAGTTGTTTAGCTTCTTTATCTAACTCCAATGAGGTTGATTTCCATTTTTGTCGAATACTGGACATATATGGGTCTGATGTGCACAACAAAATATTAATTAGATCTTCATTAGTACAATATCTGGAAATTTTTCTTGTATTGTGCTCGCGAAAGAATCTGTAGTCTTTGTTCCTTTTTTCTTGCGCTTCTTCTGAGAGATCTCCAATTGGAAGCATATTGTGCTGAATTATTTGTTCCCCATGGAACGAAATTTTGTGAACTGTGGTTGGCATATGTCTCCAAGAATATTTTTGGTTATAAAGTGTTGCTGTCTCATTAGCATACTGACCAAATTTTTTTGCATCTATCTTTTTGCTGCATGCTATAACTTCTAATATGATTTGGAATCGTCGTATTAAATCATAATCTACTCCAGTTATAGAAGCTGCAGTTTCTGGATCGGAAAAAAATCTCCTTGCTGTGTTTCCATCATTAGAATTTCCTTCTCCTTGCTTTGGCTGGTCAACTATAAGGCCTATCTCACGGTATTTTTCTTGAATATCTTTTTTTTTTTGCTTTCTTTTTTCCAAATTTTCTTTGTTGTTTCTCACTGTTTCGCCTAACGGGCCAAATTCCAAATCGTATCCCAATTTAAGAATATGCTCCATAAAACGAATTCTAGCATGAAGAGGTGACATTCCAAATTCATATGCTTCATTAAAACTATCGTCTTGTGTTGGTGGTTGGCTCAATTGACTTGTTGTTTTTTGGCATATGGTGCAGCTTGACGAAGACTTTGTTTCGGTTAAAGCTTGTGCAACTTTTCCATCGATCATTGTAAGTGACATTTTAAAGTTAACTTCGATGCATTGGTCATTAAATTCAAATATCACTGGTTGAAGTTCTTTAATTTCATCTCTTATTTTGCCAACTTCTTCAGTTATGACATCTTTAGTTTCTTTTTTGTAAGCAAACTTTATTGGTCTACAAAATTTTGTTGACGAGGGAATTTCATTCTTCCATACATCTATCTCTGCAGCTCTACTAGTTGACGGCTCTGAACCAATATAAGTTTTTGTTAAACGTAATGGAACGAAAGAAATCATGAATAAATTGGCATCTGATGAATTTTCCGCATTACATTGTTTGTATTGTTTCTGGCCAGAGGACCCATCACATCCCCATTTAGAAATTAAAGTCATGCTGCAATTTTTAAACTTCTTTAAATAATCAGCATCAAATGTCTTTAGTAATCGTTCTGCAGTGTGTTCAAGAAGATCCTGCAATTTTATTTCTGCTGAACTTGAAGTTACACTAATAGCAGTTGGTGAAGGTAAGCAATCTTTTTTGGCAGAAACTATATCTCGATATGATGGAAAAATTCCACAATTTTTTTCATTGGTTCGCTTCCGCAATTCTGTATATTGGTTTTTAGTCATTTTCAAATCCAAAAATAGTGCAAATGCTTCTTCTGGAGTAAATTTATTTTCTTCAGTTGGTGTCGGCATACTTTCTAAAATCCTTTTTGTGCGTCTGGGGCTTGCTTCCACTATTTTTTCAATGATAGCAATTTTACTCATTTTAGTTTTCGATGGTTGATTTTGATGCAGAAATGAATCCTTTATGATGCTACAAGAAACTTCTTCATTGATATGTTTAAGCTTGCGTCTTCGTGATCTTTCACTACAATTATCAATTGGCTTTGCTGGTCGACCACCTTTTCCAGTTTCCGTGGTAGTTACTGATGGCTTTTTAAAAATAAGTTTATTTCTTAGCCATTCTTGGTTGCGTGAGTAAAACAATTTCTTGTTTCTGGAACATTGATTGTACCGTTTTCTTAAAGTATTTAAAAAGTTTTTTATTTTTAAGTTATGAATTTTAATTTCTTGTTTGTCGCATATTTTGAAGAATGGATTATTCATTATATGTAAAATAATGTCGTTTTCATCTTTCCGTTCAAAATATATATCAGATAGAACACTATAACTGAATTTAGCCATTGTTTAAACAATAATGAAGAAAAAAAATGAATGCATGGATTAATATACTATTGCTCGAAGTTTCAACATGATCTTTTTTACCTCTTTGAAACATAATATAACAGGTACTTGGTTTTACCAGTTATTTCCATTGGTTTTAAATTTATTTGTAATTTTCAGGTATTTAAGTTGTGTAATATTAGATGGCAATAAAATCATTTTTTACCTTTTCCAAATGAATTGCTAGATACCACATAAATTTAGAGTTAACAGGTACTGGCAATAATATAACAGGTAGTTGGTTTTACCAGTTATTTCCATTAGTTATAAATTTATTTGCAATTTTCAGGTATTTAAGTTGTGTAATATTAGATGGCAATAAAATCATTTTTTACCTTTTCGAAATAAATTGCCAGATACAACATAATTTGAGAGTTCTATTGTCATTTTTGTCAAAATTTTGATACACCCTTCTATGTGGACTAGGTCCAAATATGGGCCAACTTCTCCTAATTTCAATAGAATTATTTTTTGGGTCAATAGGAACTCTTGTACACAATTTCATCAAAATATATGCATAATAGCCACTTTCACATACAAATAACTTCTCAAAAATTATGACGTGCATTTGTACCGAATATCTTACCTTGGGTCAGAAAAATTGCTGTAGCTCAAAAAGTGCAGTCCCGATGCATGGATATGTATATATAGGAATGTAGGGGAGAGTTGGGACTACAAAATAGTAAATTTGTGTTTTGACTCAGCTTGACTCACAGGAGTTGTGCTCTATGAAGTAGGAAATTTTCGAGAAATTTGACCTTTTTAAAAAAAAATATTTAAATTGTTCTGAAAACAGTAGAGCTTCAATTTTTTTTACCAGTAATAGGAATACGTTAAGTTACAACACAAAATTTATTTCGTCCAAAAATCTTGAAAAACAAAAAAGTTATGATCATTTAAACTTTAAAAATTAACTAAAAATATCATAAATTTACTAAATTCTGAAAAAGCCCATTTTGGACCACCCTGTTCTCAGTGAAATAGTTGAAATAGAGTTCTAATTTTTTGGCTCCCGAGGTTTACTACTGTTTACTTTCATATGAGTATAATAACTTTAAAATCGGAGAACAAAAACCAAAAGGAGTTTTGGCCGCTATCTCAAAATATTGACCACAGTGCGCCATACAAATGACATTTGCATGCAAAATATAATGGTTTTTATATTTCAAGTTGGAAATGTTAAAGTCTCAACCACTAAGTTTTTTGCATTTAAGATTAAAAAAACCATGAAAGTTTCAGGCCAATTGGAGCATTTTTAGAAAAGTTATAAGTTTTTTTTGATAATTACAAAAATAAATGTTTTACACACAAAAATTTGCTGTTTGCGCCAAAACCACGTAAGCGACAGATATGGCTACAATTAATTGTAAGCAACAAATTAAAAAAAAAGCTCTTATACCCTTCAGCCAAAAAAAATATTTTAAAACCCATATTAAAGAAGTTATTAAGTTTTTTTCGTTTTCTGAAAAACGAATTCTTGGCGCTTACGTGGTTTAAGAATAAACGCGACGATAAGTTTGCATATTTTGTGAACAAAAAACTGCGCATAAGCTGCTATTATAAATAAATCTTACAACAAAGCTTTGCATACGAAGAAACTTCTTTACCTTTTCCCCAAACATACATATACGCGAGTTCAAATAACATAACACAGTTACGCATAAGCTTTTTAAATAAAAGTATGTGTGTGTGTGTGAATTTTTCTCCATATCTTTCAGTCACGCACATCAAATGTTTCAAAGGCAATTTTTTTAGATAAACAGATTAAATTTGCACTTTGTTTTAAAATGAGAAGCATAAATTGGTGCATTCTCGTAATACACCCTGAATAATCTTAAGCTTTTTTAAGATTGTTGAATTTAAATGGGCAACTAATCTGTTGAAATCAATAAAGCTAAACTTCTTTGTTCGGATGAGTTTTCGAGAATAATTTTTTTTTTCTAAATTGTTTTTAATTAGCGGTTCTTTTTAATAAATTTCCCCAGCTCTTAGGGTGCAAAATTGACAATTGTTTTTTACATTAAGAAAATACTGGCATAATCAAAAGCTTTTAGCATGACTTAATGAAGTAAAACCTTATTCACAATTGCTTCAAAGACGTTAAATATTTTCAATTAAAATTCAAAATTATTTCTAAGAGGTATATAATAAAAATATAAATTCAAATACAAAAAATTTAAATAAAGAAAAAATGGCTAAACCTGCCGGCCCCTTTAAAAGACCGCAGGTGTTCAATCAATTGGTATTAAAGCCAACTTTTGAATTGGTCGTTTATATACGCCTGTTGTTGTTTTTACTTCCGCTACTCGCACCTTCCGGTCGCTTCCTGGCATTACCGCTTGTATTCGGAACGTCAACCATTGCAGAGGCGGAAGATTCTCGTCTTGTATAAGCACGTGCTTGCCTACATCTAGATCGGGCTCCTCTTCTTCTGACCACTTGTTTCGAAGTTGAAGGCTGAGGATTTAATCTTTCGCCCAGTCCTGCCAGAACCGTTGCCTGAGTCAATGCTTCCCCCATCGTTGGGATCTCTGCTGAGTGGTGCGATCGGACGAGAGTTGAGTACGGCCTCCACTTCTATCAACACAGTTTGAAGCTCTTCGGCTGTGAGCACCGCGTTCCTCACTGTCCGTAGCAGTAGTCCTTTGCCAGACTTGACGGCGGCCTCCCAAAGACCGCCAAAGTGTATAGCTATGGGTGGTATGCTAATGAAGTCCACCCCCTTGTTGGCAGTGAACAGATGTGTTCTAGATTAACGTGCTCTGTATAAGGGGCAAGATATACGCAATTCAGGTGTGTAGCACAAAAACAGTGAGTAGCAATTCTTATAACATGGCAAACCTGGACCCATGTTCTAACCTCTTGCTTAGGGGTTGGAGCCTACCCAACTCTTTCTGTTGAGAATGCAACCGCACATTTTGATCAACAATGCCTCCACCCTGCATACATCGATCTTAAACCACAGCCACCACGTGTACCACCGAATGGGACCTCACCAATAACCGGTCACAGAGACAGGGGAGTCTCTGTGGGGCCACCGATTCCCGTGGTACCAGTCCTTTGGGCACTGGCCTCGAAGAGGATCCGCGTTTTAAAACACAGACCTTTTCTTCTAGATTTTTACTCCAGGAACCCTAGCATCTGGTGCCCCTATTTTCCCCGAGTGAACCACGTCAAAGCATTTGCAATTTCCTGCAGTGACAGTTGGAACACCCGGGGGTTGGCAGTGAACAATGCGATTTTGGGTATGTCCTTCTGGAACGCCTCTGTGAACTCCTTCAGTTCTTTGGCAGCGACGACAAAATTGGTACGTTGTCGCTGTAGATCTTGTCGGTATGTATATATATATATATATATATATATATATATATATATATATATAAAATAAAACAATTGGATGTTAGGTCTGACACCAGTTCCAAATGAACAGCCTTGGAAGTAAAACATACAAAAACTTCGATGTACATTTTAACAGGTGGCCGTCCTCGAATTTTAAGGGTTACATTTACAGGACCGCCAAAGTCCACGCCACATACTTAAAATGAGCGTAGAGCGCTCACCCTATCTGCGGGTAAATTTCCCATAATTTGTTTCATTAATTTTGGTTTATAATGAAAGCAGTGTGTACAACTTCTTACTATTCTGGTACATGCCTTTTTTGCATTTATCAGCCATATTTGCTGTCGAAGAAGAGCAATTAAAGCTTTTACTCCAGCATGGCAATTTGAAACATGCAAATGACGTAAATATATAGTAATAAAATGTGATCGCTATGGCATTAGTAAAAGAAATTTAGCGTCATATGAAAGTGGTGCATTTACCAATCGCCCGCCTACTCTAATAAGTGAAAATTTTTGGGATTGTTCCTCTAATTCGTGGATAAATGGATTTAATTTTTGTAAATGTGAAGGCAGATTTCCATTATTCTTTAACTTTTTGATTTCTTCTGTATATGTTCTAGCCTGTATTATCTGAATTATATGAAGAAATGAAAACTTTATCTCTATAGCTGAGAGATGTTCTCCAAAATTGTCTGTATTCCCCTTGCAGACATCTGCAAGGAAAATGTATGCGTTTGGTTGAATGAGCTTTTGATAAGAAGAATATTTTTCAATAAGCTTAACAAAGGGATAATTTTCTTCGCTTTCATCTATTTATAGGCCACTTTTCATTTATTTCCATTAAAAATAGAGGACCTTCAAACCAAATAGAGTCAGTAAGTTCATCCACGTTGCAACCTCTTGAAGCAATGTCCCCCGGATTAAGTTTAGAAGGAACATGCCTCCAGGTTACACTGTCTGCCAGGTCTTGAATTTCTGACACTCTATTAGATACAAACGTTTTCAAAGTTGATGGGTGAGTAGGAACCCAATGGAGAGTTATTTCCGAATCAGACCAAAATATTACGCTTTCAATATCGACATTTAACATTTTTCTGACTTTTGACCATAACTTGGCTAACAAATGTGCTGCATAAAGCTCTAGTCATAGCAAGGATTTGGTACTTTTGATTTGGCTGTCAAAAGTTTTACTGTTTTACTCCTGACATATATACAGCAACCATAAGCTCTTAAAGATGCGTCAGAAAACCCATGTATTTGGCAACTAGAGTTTTTAATAGTATTAACATATCGAGGAACCTCAACGATATTAATTTTCGACATGTTATGTTTGAATTCCTGACGTATGCAATCGAATTGGAATTGACTCATCCCAGTCAAGCTTCTGAAGCCTGGCTGATACTGAGAGAATATTCCGCTTAGTGGACTTTAATTCGTGAAAAGATTCATTTAAATGATACTTAAAAATATCAGTTTTAGGTAGACAATAAGTACCCAACGCCTTTATCGAATCAGAATTGTTTATCTGCAAATTTTTTTCTATTACACTAGAATCTGAATAAATGTAATTTGAAACCCACTTAGTTAAATTAAACCCTGCGGAGCGCAATATCTCAGAAACTTGTGCTCGAATGTTTTCGACTTTCTCAATTGAATCAGCGCCAGTTAGCAAATCATCAACGTAAAAATCTTTTCGAATGATCTCAGATGCAATTGGATAAGTTTCTTTATACAAGTTACTTAGGTCAAATAAACATCGTATAGCTAAAAATGGCGCTGACGATATACCAAATGTGACAGTATTTAAATGATACAGTTGCAAGGGATCAGACATTTTTTCCACAAAATCATCTGAAAATTTCTATCGGCTTCGTCAATAATAACGTGACGGTACACTTTCTCAATGTCAACCGTAATTGCACATTTATGTGTACGAAAACGAATTAATGTAGAATACAAATCCTCCTGTATTGTAGGGCCAACCATTAACAAATCATTTAGTGAGAGTTGTGTAGATGTTCTACATGATGCATCGAAGACTACACGAAGTTTTGTTGAGCTACTTTGAGGTCGAAGTACATATTGATGCGGTATAAAATAATGCGGAAAATCAGGAATTTTGTTATCTGCTAAGGACATGTGACCTAAGCTGATGTACTCTTTCATGGAACTGTTGTACATTTCTTTTACAGTCATATCTTTTAATAACCTACGCTCTAAAGAAAGAAAGCGTCGTTTGGGAGTTTCATAAGATAGACCTAGCTTGTTTGCATTATTTTTAAAAGGCAGAGTCACTTTAAATCCTCCAGAAACGTTGAACAGACTTAACAAAGTTCTCCTCGCATTGTTGTTCTTCTACTAATAATATTTTTTCTTCTTTTGGACTTCTTCTAATTCCCAGAATCTTAGTATAAGTGAATCAAGGGATGATTCATTTTCAGTACTATTTACTAAATGGCAAGAATTGGATTGAAAACTGTTTTGCTGACGATATTTTCCAGATACTATCTAGCCAAGCAAAGTTTTTTGAAGAGTAGGTAAACCAAGACTCTTTTTAATTTGACCAATACAAAATAATTCGAAAAATTCCTCAGCGCCAATCAACAAATCAATTTTCTGGGGTTTATAAAAGTGTGGATCAGCCAGCTCTAAATTATTAGGCACGTTCCAGTCTGTTGTTGAAATAACGTGATCTGGTTGATATGTTGAAATTGATGTGAGTACCCAAAAATATGAAGAGAACTCATGATTATTTATTCTAGATTTCACCGTAGCTTGCAATTTGAATTTAGGTGATGAATTAGATTTGCCAATACCTATTAGATTAAGTTTTTGTTCTTCTTGTGAGCCAGAGTCTAACAATGTCCTGGCCAGTATGTACTGCCCGAATTTGTTTTTTATTTTAACTACAGCAGTAGCTAACAAAATATTGTCTTCATCTGAAGATGAATGGTTGACAAAGGCTCGCGAGGTTGATGCCTGATTCGGATCTGCACCTGAGTTAGGATTATTACACAGCACAACAAAATAAAAAAAATTTCATGTGCTCTTAAAACCACTATATAATTTTGATGTATCATGACTACCTTTGTACAAAAATGGTAAAATTTTTAAATTCTATGGATAGATTTTTTTTTAAAAAATTTTTTTTTAAAATTGCAATTTTTTTGAGACGTTTCTTCAAATAATTAATGATAACTCAAAAACTACTAGTCCGATATTATTAAAATAAATTCAGAAAAATTAAGATCAATAGTATCGGAGTTATAATAAAAAACTTAAGAAAAAAATACATTTTTTACGTAAAAATGGCAAAAATTTTCGTTTTAAAAAAATCATAAAAAATCGAAAACGGCAAAAAACTTCCAGATTCATTTTTTTATCGCATAGCGACATATAATAGCAACAAAATGAGATATCGACCATAAAAATCTATTGATTTTTTTCGAATTTATTCACAATTTAGTGAATTCGCTCATTTTCACAAAATTTTAGTTTTTTGCTTGATATACGCATTATAGCGGGTTTTCAAATGTGTGAAAAACATAAATTTTCCAATTTCAAGGGGTGCATGTCGGATTAATGTTAGATTTGATGAGAAACTTCCACCCACAAAATTTTAGTCGAATTCGACAACGTTAACACGTAGCGCATAGGCCCCAAATCTGAAAAAAAAGCGTTTAAATAGAAAATAATTGACAAATTTTCAGTTTTTGCAAAATTAACGCTATTTATTTCCCCTTTTGCAAAAAAGTGGATCCTGGTCCTTAGGGCAAACACAATGAGATTTACAATAAGCTACATATCTTTTAAATCGGTTAAACAGTTTTCAAGTTACTTGCCGAAGGCAATTGACAAAAAAATGTAACTAAGTCAAATCGATGGAATAGATCGAAAATGCATTTCATTGTTTTATTCATGTATTTTCTTTTATTTTATATTTTATTATTTAAATTTATTACAACATATAAAATAAGGAAATAAATAAATAAATATTATAAACTACAAACTTTGGAATTTTCTTTTATGACATTTTCTATTATTGAATAACGAAGTGTTGCTCTGAATACTCCAGCAAAAATCTGCCATCATGTGTGCATCCCAGCGACCCTGGTATCTTTCCTCCATTGTCCGAATATCTTGGTGAAATCGTTCGCCCTGTTCCTCACTTAAGTCTCCTAGATTTTCAGGAAAACGATCTAAGTGACTGTGAAGGTAATGTAACTTGATGCTCATGTTGCATCCAAGATTCTGGAAGTGAGTTAACATCTCTTCAACGTGAGCAACATAATCATCATCCTTGTTATTTCCTAAGAAATGTTGAATAACCCATACAAACGAATCCCATGCATTTTTCTCAATTTCTGACATTGAACTGAGAAAATCGGTATCTTTGACCAATTTGCGAATTTGTGGGCCGTCAAATATTCCTGCTCTCAGCTTTTCCATACTCAAACTTTTAAACTTCCTTGAAATATACTGTAAACATTCACCATCTTTGTTAAGTGCTTTAACAAATTGTTTCATCAGACCAAGTTTAATGTGAAGAGGGGGTAATATGATGCGATCTCGGGGCACCAGAGGTACATTTATAACATTCCTCATACCTGGGTCCAGTGTTTCCCTATAAGGCCATTGTTTTCTCTTCCAGTATTCTGACTTAGCTCTGCTGTCCCATAAACATAAAAAACAAGGGTATTTGGTATAGCCACTTTGTTGACCTAATAGGAAATTTACCATCTTAATATCAACACAAATTACCCAGTTATGTTCATTATACTTTATCTTCTTCATGACCAATGCAATTACAGAGTATTCTTCTTTTACCTTGGTTGAATGTGCGATTGGCAAGGAGTGAAATTTATTTCCATTGTGCAAAAGGACACACTTCAAGCTGCGTTTTGATGAGTCAATAAATAAACGCCATTCGCTTGAATCATATCTATGTAAGCCCATGGCAGTCATCAAACCAGGAATATCCGTGCAGCAGACAAAATCGTCCTCTTCTGCAAAATAGTGAAGTAAGCCTTTTTCTCGGGTACGGTAATACGAAACTTTAGTTTCCTCCGTTATGAGATTTGATTCCTTCATCCGGGATGCAAGTAATTCCGAAGATGCTTTTGACAATCCAAGTTCTCTTATTACATCATTTAGCTGGTCTTGATTCCATGGTCTCGGTGAGATATTTTTGTGTGGCAGATTTTTGCTGGAGTATTCAGAGCAACACTTCGTTATTCAATAATAGAAAATGTCATAAAATAAAATTCCAAAGTTTGTAGTTTATAATATTTATTTATTTATTTCCTTATTTTATATGTTGTAATAAATTTAAATAATAAAATATAAAATAAAAGAAAATACATGAATAAAACAATGAAATGCATTTTCGATCTATTCCATCGATTTGACTTAGTTACATTTTTTTGTCAATTGCCTTCGGCAAATAACTTGAAAACTGTTTAACCGATTTAAAAGATATGTAGCTTATTGTAAATCTCATTGTGTTTGCCCTAAGGACCAGGATCCACTTTTTTGCAAAAGGGGAAATAAATAGCGTTAATTTTGCAAAAACTGAAAATTTGTCAATTATTTTCGATTTAAACGCTTTTTTTCAGATTTGGGGCCTATGCGCTACGTGTTAACGTTGTCGAATTCGACTAAAATTTTGTGGGTGGAAGTTTCTCATCAAATCTAACATTAATCCGACATGCACCCCTTGAAATTGGAAAATTTATGTTTTTCACACATTTGAAAACCCGCTATAATGCGTATATCAAGCAAAAAACTAAAATTTTGTGAAAATGAGCGAATTCACTAAAATGTGAATAAATTCGAAAAAAATCAATCGATTTTTATGGTCGATATCTCATTTTGTTGCTATTATATGTCGCTATGCGATAAAAAAATGAATCTGGAAGTTTTTTGCCGTTTTCGATTTTTTATGATTTTTTTAAAACGAAAATTTTTGCCATTTTTACGTAAAAAATATATTTTTTTCTTAAGTTTTTTATTATAACTCCGATACTATTGATCCGATTGAAACGCGATATATAGACGAATTAAAGGCTATGCAAATCTTAATTTTTCTGAATTTATTTTAATAATATCGGACTAGTAGTTTTTGAGTTATCATTAATTATTTGAAGAAACGTCTCAAAAAAATTGCATTTTTAAAAAAAAAATTTTTAAAAAAAAATCTATCCATAGAATTTAAAAATTTTACCATTTTTGTACTAAGGTAGCCATGATACATCAAATGTATATAGTAGTTACTCGAGCATATTTTTGCTGTTGCCCTGTGTTATTTGTACTTTGAGCATCAACGGAAGTATACTAATGTAACAGAGTGTGATGACAACGATTACATATTCGGCACTTTGAAGTTTTACATTTTGAAACTGTATGCCCTTTCCTAAGGCAATTTATGCATGCTGGTACGTTCTTTATAAAGTCAAATCTCTGTTTAAACGGTATTGCGACAATATTTGGACAAGTAGATATAAAGTGCTGCTCTGACCTGCAAAATATACATTTTGAAACCACATGCTGCGGCTTAGATTGGCATAACACTGATTGCGCTCTTTTAGACTTAGTTTCATTCATCTTGTTAGTAAAAGGCTTTGGCTTTGAGCCAGAATTTGAAGCTTCATCAGCTGAAATATGTTGGTAACGTTTGTTCAAAGTCGCCTCGCAATCATTCCATAATGGCAACTTTTCAAAATTTAGCTGCTCTTCCCATTTAGATTTCGTGCATTACAAGATGAATTATAATTGCGTTTGTTATGCTTTTGTCATCGCCAATCGACAAAAGCGAATCATATATTGCTGAGATAGTGTCTATCATGATCCTCAAAGCTAAGACAGAAGGTTTTGACATTTCAGGAAGATCGAATAATTTCGAAATGTTATCAAAAAATATCAAGCATGGATATACACCTTCTTTAAACTTGCAATAGCTTTGGGATAATTTTGCTTCATTATTTGATATGCCTTAACCGTACCGAGCGCTTCGTCCGAGAGACATGATGGAAGATGGATAAATTTCTCTATATCTGTTAGGTTAGGGTCATTATCTATTAAATTCTCGAATAAAATCATGAAATTTTTATAATCTGAATACTTGCCGCTGAATTTTGGCAGTTTCATGTTAGGTATTCTATTATTGTGACCTTGACAACTAAAAGCTGAGTCACTTAAACTTCGCTTGTTTGAAGGCAAGAGATCAATAAGTAAGCACTTGGTAGAGACATATAAATTCTCAAGATCCTCTCTCTCATTATTTGAGGGATCAATCTCTGATTGAAAGGCCATTGCCTGATCAATGTATTGGTCAAGAGTTTCTATGCGGCATTTTATTTCATTCGATTTGAAAGAAATAAGCTCTGTTCAGTAACTGAAAGTTAGTACTAATTGTAACTAATTTTTACTATAAAAGTGTTCATTAACTCGAAAAACTAGCAACGAGAGAGTAAACCAAGAGAATAAAAATGTGAGAGAAAAAAAATTACTTGCAAGCTTTTGCTAGTAAAATTTTTATTGGCAATAATTTTTCAATCAGCTGTTCGGGATTTGGATTCGGGATGTTTGTGTTTAAAATATTTTTTGGAAAAATTGTATGAAAAAAAAAATTTTTTCAATATGAAGGAAAATATCAGTATTTAGTAGTGAAAATAATATAAAAGTGAATAAAATTTTGTTTGTATATTGTTTTTCTTTAATTTAGCGAGGTTATCAAACGATAAAATTTAACTTTTCCTTTTTAAATTTAGGTTTTCATTTTAGATCTTTTTGTTTTTAAATAATAAATAGTAAAAAAATCAGTGATGATATATGTACTTTTTTCAATTACAATTCTGATTTTAAAATTGTGATTGTACTGTTTTTAATATATTTTGAACAATAAACATATTTGTTTTTTGGAATATTATTAAATTTAAATATTGTAGAAATTTCCTTGAAGTAAGAATGTTTATTAGCACTGACTAACCAAAAATATTGACATCTAAAACTTAAATGCATCATGAACTCTTTCAAAAACTACCCAATATTTTAAAACAATAATTTTATTTATGCTTTTATTTTGTTGTTTGATTTATTTCTATGGTTTCTGTTATCAGTTTGAACTTCTTTAAAGCAACATTTCTGGCTAAAAACGGTAGATTACTTTATGTTTGCCCATTAAGTACAATTACGTTTACAAAGGTACTATTTGATGGTCTAATCGGTACAAAATTTAAGACCTTTCTGACTCCACCATGGTCTACTTGCTAAATCTTGCTAGTAAAGCGTTCATTTACTTTTTCATATTTAGGAGAGTAATAATGTAAATTTCTGGTTTACTCTCTCGTTGCTAGTTTCTGCAACTGAATCAAAAGCAACTGAATCAAAAGATATGTAAAAAATACTTTAAAAAATACTCCGAAAATTGTTTTATATTAGCTAACAACAAATTTAATAAGGTAGTATTACAAATTAGTACTAGTTTATCCTTTAAACTTTACTATTCTCTAGATTAACTTTTTATTACTTTGCGGATTTTTTTTTTGTTTATATGAGAGTAAGATTTTGGTATTCAAGAAAAAACTTAATTACGCAATATATAGATATAGACTTTAAATTTGCCGTGTATTATTCAATGTAAAATGCTCACTGGTATATTAAACTTAATTTTATTGTTAAATAATTTGCACTGATTTACATAGAAAGACTTTTACAAAATTCTGGTATAAGGAATAATTCTGTTACCTTAAGACAACCTTTCCAAGCATATATTGATGGGTTTCTGATGTGTTTACACAAATTGCTTTTTTCACTTCGGCACACGTGTGGCTGATCATAAAAATTAATTTTCATTTACTTTTTCCACTGAGTGGTATAACTTTTCATAATTTGCATTTAATTATATTCTTTATTTTATTTGTTTAACTTCTTATTCACTTTCTTTAACTTTTAATTAATTATTTTCACCTTTTCTATAATTTGGTTTGCTTATAAAATTATGCTTAGGAAACTATGATTCTTTTTCCTTAATTTTTATTCATAGCAGAGTAGTATCTTTCAGAAATGAACGCCGATTTTACACGATTGTATGATACACTGCCATAAATTCTAATGGAATTATTCCAAAATCGAATTATAAATTTTATTTATATTTGAACTACGTGTATTTCTCTATTTCACTTTTGGTTTTAATGAATGTGTAAACATAAAATTAATTAATTATTTAAAATATATATTTCATAAATTTCCTCTTTAAAGTGGTATAACTCCTGTTTAGATTAAGATTATAGGTTTTCCGAAAAAGTCAGTTTCAGTTGATTTTCGGAGAAGCTGAAATGAACTATTGATTTGTAAATTGTTGCGCGAAAACCCGGTTAACTCCTCAACGGGTGATCCGATTGACTTCAAATTTGTTGTGAAATGTTGGTATAGATCCTCTCTTTAATAAATGATCGACGGTTATTATTATTGATGTTTTAATTCACCATTGCTTCAAAGACATTAAATTCAATTAAAATTCAAACTTATTTCTAAAAGGTATATAATAAAAATATAAATTCAAATACAAAAAATTGAAATAAAGAAAAAATGGCTAAACACACCCTTCTATCGTTCATGGTAACATTCTCCAAGTGTGAACTTACCAAATTGAAATTAATAAAGCATTGATTTTTAATCAGTACTTTTTCAATAAAATTTGTGTGTTGAATTCACACTATAACCGCAAGTGTGAAAACATTTATAGGCACTTTTTGCATTTTTACCAACCCCCCTTATTTATAAAAAATAAAAATTTTTATAAAAAATTTTGTTTTTTTACATTCTAGTTATGTAACCATATTTAATCTATAGAAGCAAAAAATTTATTTAAAATCAAGTTTATTTCAAGTACTTAAATTTATATTTTTTCAGTGCTTTCTTGGATACAATTAAAGGCACTAAAAGAAAAAAAAAACGCACAATTTGCTTTTTAATTTCTTATTTATGCGATTTTTGTTTTTGTTAAACCAACTCTACTTTGTTTATTGTCCCATGGTTATTATATTAGTATTTTCATCCACTTCTAGAACACATTTTATCATTAAAAAATTTTTTAAAGATTATCTGGAAAAACCCCAGTTTGGGCTTACCCAAAATTCGATAAGATATTCGATTTGACCACAGATGCTAGCAATGAAGCCTTAGGTGCAGTTTTATTACAAAATGATCATCCATTGCCTTTTCTTCTAGAACTTTAAACTAACAAGAACGTAATTATGAGGGGTGATCCATTTCGAGGTACTTTTTTCAATAGCCTTTTTTTTGACAGATCACGTGGGAGTCGTGTCATGCTGTCATGTTATTTTTGTTTAGTATTGTTTGGCATTTCATAATGGAAAGACTAACGCCTGAATCACTTCGCTCTATGGGCTCTTGAAAAGTTCCAAGAAGATTCGACGTTTTCGAGGCAAATTTTGTTTTGCAATGAGGCCCATTTCTGGCTCAATGGGTATGTTAAAAAACAAAATTGCCGCATTTGTGACGAAGAGCAATCTGAAGAGATTCAAGAGCTGCCACTTCATCAAAGAAAAAAAAACGGTTTGGTGTGGTTTGTGGGTCAGTGGAATCATCGGTCCATATTTCTTTAAAAAGCTCGTAATTTGGTTTCAGCAAGACGGCATAACTTCCCACACATCGAATCAATCAATGGATTTACTGAGAGAACTTTTCGGTGAGCAGATTATTATTAATGTAGGGGGAATAACGAAGCAGACCACTACTAAATGGGTCCCTTTTCGACCCCCTTCCGTCCTCAATAACTATAGACAACCGACATAACTTGCGGCAATCTTGCTATCATTGAGTCTGGTGCTACAACCAGCCTTTAATCTAGACTCACTATTTCAGAGTGTCGACTGGGAATTATCGGTATTCTTTCTCATCACGGTGTCTTTAGTGATTGCTAGCATTTGTCTAAGGCTTAGTTCCCCCATGGCATCCACATTTAACAAGCTTCTGCCCGTGGTCCTAAGTCTTACGCTAGCCAGTGCTGGACATTCACACACAATGTGCGCTATCGTCTCAGCGTCTTCCTGGCATAGTCTGTAAGTATCATCTACTTCGATTTTCATCTTGGCTAGATGATACTTGAAGTTTCCATGAATCCAGCAGGTGATCCAACGCATGTAGCAGCCCAAGCAATTCTGCCTGGTAAACAGAGACGTACTCCCCCAAACGGAGACTACAGGACAAGTTTAGCTCAACTGAGTGTACACCTGCTGTTGCTCTATCGTCCATAAGAGAACCATTAGTGAAAATGCTGATGTCATTCTCTATACACTCATTGTGTATAACGCCGTCCGCAATTAGTGTCCGATGCTGTCTTTCGACTACCTTTCTTCCACTGATGCGTTCCATCGGCATTTGAGCTTCCCTAACATCCTTACTAATAAGGTCCAGGATTCTATGTTCCGCCCAAAGCGATGCCAAATGTCATCACTCTTCATACGCAAAGCAGACATCGCAGCCGTTGATCTAATAAATAAGTCCAGCGGCAGCAATCCCAGCATTGCCTCAATTGCCTGTGTTGGAGCAGTGCGCATTGCGCTACATATGCTCATACAAGCAATTCTTTGAACCCCTTCCAACATATGCTTTATTGTTGTCTAAGAGGCTTTAGGCCACCAAACCACTGAAGCATAAGTTATTATGGGTCGCACCATCATTGTGTAAATCCAGTATGCAGCCTTTGGTGACACTCCCCACTTACGGCCACAAACTAGTTTACATGATGCATGATCCTCTTTGCCTTCCGTGTCTTCATCTCAATATGTTCGTTCCAGGTAAGGGTGCGAACAGAGTGAGCGCTGATGCCGAGCGGAGCTGAGCCGAGCTTATTGACGCTTATTTTCATGCGAGAAGAAAATTTGTATATAACATAGTGAATGCGAGAATCAGCGCTGAAATTCTGTTTATTCCATGTGTTTTGCTTTTATGTCATTTAGTCTTGTTGTTCATTTGTGTTTATAAAATTGCTGTACACGGTAATGGATTCATCTGATGAAGAGTATTTTGCTTCTCCTAGTGTGATTAATGCAATTATTAACACAAAAGAATTTGGAGAACATCCAATTACACTAAAAAGGAATGAATTTGGTGAATTTCATTATTTATATAATGATTTAAGAAAATATCCAGCTAAATTTCAACAATATACCCTAATGAAAATTGAAACCTTTGATTACATTCTGGACAAGATAGGTGTGAAACTAAACAAAAACTGGACAAATTTTATTAAGGTGCCAGTAACTTCTTGCGAAAGATTGATAGTGACTCTGAGGTAAAATAATTCTTTAATACTTTGTTCAATTTAATTTTATTTCATGTAAAAATTTGTATTTATAAAAAACTATTTATGTATCGAGTCAGTGTAATAAATTGACGTCTCCTTTGCTGTTTGTATTTGGTCCAATGATGGCTCACTTCCAATTTATATGGATGCAAATGATGAAGTGGTTGGTTCATTTGTGATTTCAATTGGCACAAATGTGGTGGACTGAAAATGTCCTGATGTGCTCAAATCAATTGAGTACACGTTCTCAGAGGAGGTGCTAATTGGAGAGGAAATTGCTTCATAGCGTGAGCGTTCGTTGCGCAGTTCTGGCAAACTGTTGGCTTTGCCATACACATATTTGTACAGTGTATTTTGCATTTCCATCCTGCATAAAAATTTTTTTTCCGGTTCCAATTTCCGAATATGCGGCAGTAATGTTAAGAAAAAGGCCTCATCTTCGCCCAATACTGTTTTTTTTCTGAATTTCTTTTTTCAAGCAAAAGTAATTTTTTTTGTTCTATTTCTAACAGTTCTGCACTGCTGCTGTTCGCAGTCCGTTTCCTCTTTGGGCATGATTCATGGTTTGATTCAAAGCTTTCATACATTTCCACACTTTCCTCAACTTGGGATGTGTTGTGGATGTCTTCATTTTCATACTCCTCCACTTGACTATTCTTAAATTTCCCTGGTTTTAAATTTTCACTTAAATTTCTATATTTCATCTGATCCTTTAAAAAAAGGAGAGACTGGAAGTATGGCCAAGTTGAAGTGAATTGTGATGCAGTGTCACCAGCATCACCAGACTTTGGTGTTGGAGTCTTCCGCAGTTCACTCCGGAATTGGTCGCGCAAATATTTTAATTTTTTCTTCAAATCTTCCTCTGAAAAAAGAAAATAAAAAAATGTTTCATATTACAAAAATTTTAACAAAGAACAATCTCTCTATTTAGATATTTGGCTACTGGTACATCGTTTGCGTCGCTGGCTTTTTCGTTTAGACTTGGCAAATCAACTGTTGGACTAATTGTAAAAGAAACAACTCAAACGCTATGGGAGGAGTTATTTCCTGTCCATATGCCGCCGCCAACTAAAAAACACTTGGAAGAAGTTGCAGCGCAATACTGGAATTTATGGAACTTCCCAAATTGCATTGGTGCTATTGATGGAAAGCACATACGTATCAAGTGTCCAGCAAGTTCTGGCTCAATGTTTTATAATTACAAACATTTTTTTTTCCATTGTGTTGCAAGGTATTTCCGATGCCAACTGCAAAGTTATTGCGATCGAAGTTGGAGGGTATGGAAAACAAAGTGATGGTGGTACTTTCAGTTCTTCTCAAATTTATAAACTTTTAAAAACTGGGGAACTACAGGTACCGCGAAGCACAAGTCTACCAAATACTAACCAAAATTTGCCATATGTTTTTCTTGGTGATGAAGCCTATCCCCTTTTGGAATGTTTATTACGGCCATATAGCAGAAAAGACTGCACTGAAGACCACGAGTATTTTAATGCACGCCTTTCAATGGCTAGAAAGTGCATTGAATGCGCTTTTGGACTTATAAATGCCAAATTTATAATTTTATGAAAAGCGATAGAAACCGATCCTTCCTTTGCCGAAGTAATTATTAAGAAAATTTGCCTACTGCACAATATTATCATTGATCGAGAGGGTTTGGATGAAAACTTGAGAGAAGAAGTTGAGAAGCAAAACACAAAAGAACCGCAAAATGAATTCAAAAAAACTAGCATCAAGAATGGTAGATTAATTAGAGATCACTTTTGTAACTATCTATGCCTCAATAAACTCAAATAATATGTAATATTACTTACTTGGTACTTTTATTTCTGCTGCAACCGATGTCCACAATTTTTCCACACAAACACGATTGTGATACAATTTGATTTTTTGGTCCCACAAAGCAGGCCGGGAAAAAATTTCACTTATTATTTGATCGATATCCATTTTTTTTATTTTTAAACCATTAAAAAACACGACTGCACGCTAAAAAGCAAACATCAACAATGCAAAAAAGCGCGCAAAACGCTTTGAAACTGTTTTCTCGCACTCATCGGCTTTGCTCTCTGCTCTTGTCGGCGTTCACTGTGTTATACACAAGCTTATTTGTATTGACTTGTATGTAATCAGTTTTATCGCACTGACAATCTTTATCGCACTGACAATCTCGGCTCGGCTTTCAGCGCTCACTCTGTTCTCACCCTAAGTTCCTTATCCAGAATAACGCTTAGATAATTCACCTTCCTTGACAAACTGATTTCCGACCCGAAAAGCATTAGGGGACCTCTATGCCCTTCCTCTTGCGAGTGAAGAGCGTAGCATCTTATTTGCTGGCATTTATGGTTAGCCCTTGTTCTCTACACCATGCCTCGGTTATTATGAGTGCCTGTCTCATACATCCTTGGATGGTATCGATGAACTTTCCACCAACCATAAGTGCCAGATCGTCGGCATAAGCAACTGTATGGACGCCCATTGAGTCCAGTTTCCAAAGAAGGCCATCAACAGTAATGTTCATGCAGAGCGGTGTCAGTAGACCTACCCGCCCTGTATGCAAGTTGGTACCTACTCAAGGGCCTATCCGTCAGCGTGTGGTTCTCCAGAAAGTCAGCCAACACACTCTTCATTGTCTTAAACAGAAAAGATGTAAGGCTTATGGCCTGAAGCACTTAGCTTCCATATAGTCCCTTTTACCCGATTTGGAAAGAAAAACCACATTTGCTCTATGGTCAGACATGGTTAATCTGTCCGTGACCTTCTAGTTCTTAATCCTATCTAGTATATTAACGGAACACAGGGTGATATCTATCACCTCTGCCCTTCGTTAATCAACAAAAGTGGGTTCTACCCCCCTGTTCAGCACCAGCAAATCTCATCTTTCTACAAATTCCAACTCGTTAAAAAAATTTAACAACAAAACGAAAGACTTTGCTATTCAGAAATGCTTTTTATTAACATTTGATGTTGTTATAAATCAGCTGCTTTTCTTAGCAAGTCAAGTATTGTTAATTTAACTACAACTATTTTTGGGTCGTTTACTTTATCAAAATATCAAAAGATAAAGTCGGCCATTAGATGTAAAATGTAAAATATTCTAAATAATTAATATTTATAATTAAAACACTACTTGTACTCCATGCCACACCAGGATACATAACCTTAATTTATCATCAGTCTGTGGGTAGAACAGATTGGCGGTCTGTTGAGACAGGTCCATGATCTTATTGTGCACAATCCAGGGTTTCTGTAACAACGCTATATCCAGCTTATCCTCAACAAAGCACCTCATCAACATTGCTGAAGCTGCCCTACTGTAATGAAGATTAAGATGGTATATACTAAGTTTTTCCTGGTATGCGCCCACCACCTTCCCTGATAGACCCCTCTTTCCAGAGTTGCCTACCCCCGCACCAGGGAGGACATCCTGCTCACCGTGCATTCCTATTGAATTTTACGACGGCCTGATCAAGTCCACAGTTGAGTTTCCCCCCTGCTTTCTTAATGGCCTCCGCATCCTCCTTCGGACCAGACAGTGAGCACTACGTCCTCTTTGTCTGCATTAGAAAATTAAGTTGCATGTGTAACTCTCCATTTAGAAGTGTCCTTCACGCATCCATTTTGCTTTTGCAGCCTTTTCAGGATGATGTCCTTACCCTCGCTAGAACCGTGGGCAATGACAATAATCCTGACCTTGTTTCGCAGCGCCTGCTTAGCTTAGCCCTCTCCCAAAGATTGGTCTGGGATGTCGCTAATCCGATCAACCAGCTCTTTGTCGATTGGTTCTTGCACGTAAGTACAATGAACCCATCGCCAAGTTTGGCGTTTCCTAAGAAACCTATATCACCAGCATCATCATTCAGGCTGTCTAGAGAAAACAACAGCAAAGCTTTAAAAACATTCACATGTGTCTCTTCTAAGGGACCTGATGTGTCATTGACACCAAAAATGAGGTCTTCATTTGCAACTTGTGCAAATGAAGGCCTCATTTCAGCGCCAACCTTGGGCTTCCCTCTAGTCTTGCGACTTCCGCTCGGCATCTGGTTGGTGCTCTTTTTAGCCTCATTCAATACAACCTTTGACGGTTGCTTAATGGGCTCTTTGTGAGGTTTCTTCTCCTTCTGCTGTCGGATCTTCTTTGAGGTCTGAGGGTTAGTGCCCTTAAACCTCTTAGGTGGTCTATCATCTTCCGGAGTCGTCTCCTCACTTAAAAGACTATCGATCCAACTTGTCACCTTCTGGATAGCCTTCCTATCCTTCCTCCTCGGTGAGCACATAATTTCACGTTTTTGGGACGGTCGTTTGGCCACCAAGATCGTGTCATATCACACTGTTACACTTTTTACCGTGGGGATATGTAAAGTCTAAAGTTTATGCGGACAAACCCGCTTCAATTCAGGCCTTGGAGGAAAACATCACGCGGGTCATTTGCCAGTTACCAGTCGAAATGCTTGAACGAGTCATCGTAAATTGGACTTAATGGATGGACCTTCTGCGACGTAGCAACGACCAACATTTGAAAATAAATGCCAAAAAATGTTCTTTCAGAAGATAATAAACATTCTCCATTAAATTTGAATTTTCTGTATTTTTTTCTTTAAAAAAGTAGGGAACCTCGAAATGGATCACCCCATATAAGCTAGGCATATCAGCAAAAAGAAATGGGACTCAGAAAAATACTTTACTATACTTTTAATTTTCTCATCCTTTATGTATGTTTTTTGAATCGCCAACCACGAATTTGAACTTTGCTGGTAAAAACTACTAACCAACGTTTGACAGAATTAAAAAACACAATTTTGTAAGTTAGACTAAGGCGTATGCCATTTCCAATTTGAGTTATATTTCGTCCACCAAATCATTCAATAGTTCACAAAGCTTTTAACCGTAAAGTAAAACACAATTCTGAAAAAAATGAGTTTGATTCAGATTACATTTTTGGTGGTTTTTCAACAAAACTATTTTTTGAATATTTTATAATTTACACTATTTTATTTGATTAACTAAACTATTTTCTTTGACTCAGCTAAATTATTTGTTTGAAAGTTTTTTGCATTCTCAATTTTTTATTAATTATCTTCAATATATTTGAATAATTACTAATATCTTAAGTCTAAAAAAATAAATATACTTGTTAAGTCCAACCAGTGCTAAAAAAATGTATGTTTCACGGTTACTGTTATTTGCGGGTCATCCCTCTGATGTAGGGATGAGAGAAGCAGTGTCCCTCCTTCTTAGTCGAATTTAACCAGGTTCATCTAGTATGTTACGGGCCAGCAGATTCGGATGAGTTTCAAGCTTCTTTAAATACCTTATGGCAAGTTTCGCTATTTCTGCTTTAAGTGAAGGCACGTTTAGATCTTTATGGATATTCGACTTTTTTATATACCAAGGAGCAGATGTATACGAAGAATCTTATTTTTGTATTTTTTCTACATTGCTAGCTGAGGAAATGCCCCATAATTGAATGCCATAACACCAAATTGGTTTTAGAATTGACTTGTAAAATAGAAGTTTGCAATCTAAGCTGAGAGTAGAGTTTTTGTCAACAAGCCAGATTAGTTGAACGGCTTTTAGCTTCATTTGTGTTTACTTTGATTCTAAGTGGCGTTTCCAAGTAAAGCGCCGGTCAAGATGTATGCCGAGATATTTCACGACTAAAACCTGTGGTATCGTTTGGTTACTTACGCAAATAGGGGGCATGATTCCTTACGTAGTGTGAAATTTACGTGAGTACATTCATTCACTTTTATTCTCAATTTCTACAACCATTTTTCTAAATTGAATAAGTGGTTTTGTAAATATCATGATGCAACTTCGGTTCTTTCGTGAATGCTTAAAAAAGCTGTGTCGTCAGCAAATGTTGATGTGTGGACTCGGTTACTAGTTGGCATGTCTGATGTATACAATAAGTATAAAAAGGGCCCCAATATACTACCTTGGGGACTTCGATTGGCTGGGGTGAGCTCAAAAAATCTCCTTCTCTCACAATAAATTTTCGTTTGGTTAATAACTAACAAGCAGCTTATATAGGTTTACGGGCAAATTCAGTTTTAGCCTATATATTTGGCCTTTCAGTTCTAGTTTATATATTCAGTTCTAGTTTATATATTAGGCCTTCATGCCATACCTTATCGAATGCTTGAGAAACGTCGATTAAAAGCGCAGAACAGTATTTTCGTTCTTCAAATGTCTTAACAACATTAAATAACCTGTGAGTTTGTTCGATTGTACTATGTTTTTTCCTGAAGCCGAATTGATGGTTTGGAATACATCCTTTGTCAATTAGAATAGGGTTCAGCTTAGTGTTTAACATCCTCTCAAACAGCTTTGACTTATTAGATAAAAAGCTTAAGATCTGTATGATTAAATTTTTGTGTGGTTTTCTCTTCGAGATTGCAGCCGGTTCATGTATTCTTTAAGTATGATTTTGAGTTGCGGAGATATCACTGATTGCCATTCTCTGCGAATTTCCCTTTTTCAGTCAAGAGCCGTTCGACATCTACGGAATAAATTTGGTTGTATTTAGCTATAGTTGTCGGGATTTTTGTTGAATGTTAGGCCGCTGATTTGAGGTTTTGGTCAAAATCAATAAGAATCTGCTCTACGTCTTCAGATGTTCTTAGCGGGATGTGTTCCGAATAATGAGTACTCAGATACTTTCTATAATTTAACCAATTAATTAATGCTTGTGATAGTCGTTCGTGATACGATATTTTTTTTGTCGCACATATAAACGATAGTGGGTGAATGATCTAAGGATAATTCAAGTGACGCTTCAACCTTGATCGTTTCTCTTGGAATACCCTTCGCCAAAATTAATAACATCAGGTATTTTTTGCCGTCTGTAGGCCAAAAGTTGGGTTGTCCACTCGATATCACATTCAGACGCTTTTTAGGGTTCCGTACACAAAGTGTAAAAACGTGACCCTATTGTTTTCGCTACAATGTCTGTCCGTCTGTCAGCGCCTTTTATCTCTGGAACCGTTGCCGCTATAGCAACAAATACTAAAACTTATAGGGTGTTCCAATAGAGAGGTGTTATTCACGAATATTTCGTGAACTGTAGGTGGGGTACACTTGACTTTACAAACAGTAATTAAAACTTAGTTCAATATACAAACAACTATCAAAAAATAAAACTAAAAATTAAAGGGTGTTCCGATAGTGGTGTGATTTACATGTATAAGGCTTAAGTTTTGAACCATAATAGGTAGACTATTGAAATTTTCACAGAAGGCTTATAACTGCGGCCGCTATAGCAACAAAAATTAGAACTTATAAGGTGTTCCGATATAGAGGTGTTCTTCACGAATATGTGTTTACATCTTGAACTGTAGGAGGCATACACTAAAAATTTACAAACAGTAATTAAAACTTAGTTCGCTTTATAAACAAGTCTAAGAAATAGACCTAAAAATTAAAGGGTGTTCCGATAGTGGTGTGATTTGCATATATGTATAAGGCTTAAGTTTTGAACCATAATAGGTAGACTCTTGAAATTTTCACAGAAGGCGTATAACTGTGGCCACTATAGCAACAAATACTAAAACTTATAGGGTGTTCCGAAAGTGACGTGTTATTTGTCTGTATATCTTTATTTGTTGAGCTATAGGAAGCAACCACTTAAAATTTGCAGTGAATTAAACTATGTTCGCGTTATAAGCAAGTATACATATTAAACCTAAAAATTAACGGTTGTTCCGTTAGTGACGTGATTTGTATGTGTATATGGCATAGGTTCTAAACGATAATAGGTAGACTCTTGCAGTTTTTACAGGATGAGTATTACTATGGCCACTATAACAAATAGTAAAAATTAAAGGGTGTGCCGACAGTGACGTAATTTACATGCACATTTACTAATTTTTTAACGATAATAGATAGACTCTTGAAATTTTCACAAATGGTATTACTATGACCCCTATAAAAACAATAAGAATTTAAAGGGTTTTGTCGACAGTGACGTGTTTTGCATGTATAACGACATATTTTTTGAACCGTAATAAGTAGACTCTTCGACTTTGTATAGAAGATGTGATGCCATGGCCGTTATGACAATTACTAAAAATTAAAGGTTGTTCTAACAGTGACATGTTTTCATATATGTATAGTAACTTATTTTTTTAATAGTAATAGGCAGACTCTTGATATATTCATAGAAAGATAATTGCCATGGCCGGCATAGCAAATAACAAAATTAAAGGGTATTCCGACAGAGACATGATTTGTACGTAAATAGCCTTATTTAATGAACCCTAATAGGTAGACTCTTTAAATGTTTACAGTAGATCTTGTACTTCGGCCGCTGTAACAATTACTAATATCTAAAGGGTGTTCCATCAGTGACATGTTTTTCACGTATATTACCTTATTTTTTGAACCGCAATTGCTAGGCTCATATATATTTCTATAGATAGTGTATTACCATGGCCGCTATAAAAAAAATTGCTAAAATTTAAAGGATGTTCCAACAGTGGTGCAATTATGACTTTAATTTTAAAATTAAATGGTGACTCATAAGACATGAAAAAATTAACAACTTGAATTTTTAAAGTTGTACTAAACATAGTACGGAACCCTAAGTGTGTGAGTCTAACTCGTACTTGACTAATTTATTTGAAATTATGTTAAACAAAACATGACCTTTTGGAGTTATTAGGCGTTAGCGGAGTTATTAGCGTTGCAGTCGTCTGATGAGGTGAATAGAGCGAGGAAATAACTAAGCTTTGATGAAATTCTTTAATACAGATATTTGTTGCTTAAAGGTAGTCCTCAGATAATCACACTGTAGATGATGTTTAATTCGAACCTTTATTAGTATTGCTGAACCACCACATGCTCTGCCACGGGGGTCTTTATTGTCATATAATATATAGCCATTGATTTTAAAAAAGCTATTTGTTGTTAAATGAGTCTCGGAAATCATCATGACATCAATTTGCCGTTTGCGTTCCACAAACGAAAACCGCTTACGCCAACAAAAAAATGAGCTCGAATACTTCCTGAAGAAGCAACAAATTGATGTCAGAGACTCATTTAGAAACATATTTTTAAACAGTTCATGGTTTGTTAAGTACCGCCTGCAACATCATACCATGCGTACCATTTCTTGCCTCATGCTGCTCATAGAGGTCATAAAACTGTTTAACGAATGCACTAATGTCTCTATGCTTGCTTCGATACGATTATGGTAACCAGATGGTGTTTGTTCTTTGGATTATGGGTGCAAATTAGAAGTAGAATTAGTCGGTGTTGCTTTTTGTACTGAAATATGATTGATTTTTAGCTTTGGTTTAGGTTGGGCTAACTGAGGATAATAATCAGTTGTTCGATATTGTGGCTGCTTAGGAGTATTTAATTCTTGAGTCGACTTCCTTACCGTAGGAAAAACTGTACAGCCTCTGCAGTTAGCAGTGTAATTTCCACCGCAATTGCTACATTTTTTAACCTTCGAGTCATCCAACTCCTATTTCAGCTAGATCAACGTATGAATCTACGCCTTTAATAACTACATGTAGACCTTTGGTACTCTTTAGCTGATAGGTATAAAAATTTTTTTGCAACTTTCAAACTCGTTTGCAGTTTTTCGGTAACTGCTTTCATCAATGAATTGTATTTTTGTCTCATCATGGTTACCACGCTTGATAGGAATTACATAAAAAGAATTCTCTCCAATCAGTGAAATCAGTTTATTTATTAACTCGTTCGAATTGGGTGCCGTTTTAGGTTCACTTGTTTCACTATCTTAGATAGCAAAACGATTTTGGGAACTTATTCCGTCCTTTTCTTTACGTACATTCGAAATTGGTGCTAACTGTGAAGATTAAGAGCTTCGACTATTTTCATTACAGTCACGTATCTATCCATTCCCACTTGAGTCTTGGGTTTTTGGAACTGTCCGTTAGTGTTTTCGTCGTACTGTTTTCAGAAGGCAACCATTATTTATTTATTTTTATTTTATTGTCATTACTTAGCAACAACGGTGAGCAAGAACATGTGCGGTAAATTGACGCATCGTTTAAAAAGTTTTCTTGGTTTTGTTTATTTCGCTGTTTTCATCAGCATTTATTATAACATAAGCATTTCTACGTCTTATGTTCGCGCCGCACTTTTATCAAGAATATTTAAATTTGAGTAACTAATAAACGAGCCCACGCACTATGCCTTTGGGTTCTCTTATTATTCAACTAATAATGCCGTTGTAAAAAAATACAACAATTTTGTTGTATTTGTTTATTTAAAATTCACTCACTAAATTTTGTTTTTGTTATACGTTTATTGCGAGCTTAAAAATACATGTCCGTTCTATTCAACGAATAACTAGCAACAATGAATGTATTCTCAATGACTTACATATTTGTTTGAAAAAATCATGGATTTAAAAAAAACTAATTTCAAAAATATTTGTTTGATAGGACTGTTTTCAAACAAAAATGTTTTGATTATGCGAATTATTTGTTTGATTTCAAAAAATATTTTTTCTGTATATACATAAAACCGATTATGTAAATTTTAATGTAATTCTTTACATTTTGCCTATATTTGTGTCACACTTGTACAACTACATAACCTAAAAGTATGTGGAGAATATGAAATAGTGTGAAGTTTATCTTATTGTTCTTTTTGTTTTACTCTAACTATTTAGGCATTCTGTAACGCAATTAAATAAATTTATAATTATGGATATGTTAATGGCTTAAAATTTGTAAGTATTATTATAATGAGCGTTGTATGAACTAGAAATTAAATTACTTTAAATGACCCTGCGCTGGTCCATCCGATTTGAAATATCTAATCATGAAAGATAAGCACAATTAAACTGTAAGATAGTCTTGTGTACAAATGTACATATGCATACATACATATGTATATGCATTATGTATGCAAATTTAGACATACATACCTATTCGCCTAAGCGTAAAATCGGTTTAGTAGGTACGAATACTAAGTAAATTTTTTCAGGATTCATTTTCTGCTTTCAATGAGTTTGGTTTTGTTCTTTTAGTGCAACATGTTGAAATCATGTTACTCTATATACTGTTGTTGGTTTTGTTGTACGGTTACACTTCAGTTTTTAGTATTTTGCAATGAAGTTCATTTGTATGTGGTCAGCAGTTGTTAACATAATATGTTGTGTTTTCTCCTATGCTGATTTGTTTCTAAATACATTCGTACATATGTATATGTAGGTATGTATGTATGTATGTATGTATGTATGTATGTATGTATGTATGTATGTATGTATGTATGTATGTATGTATGTATGTATGTATTCGTATGTCTAATGTTCTTTTTGTCCATATTATACAGGATTTACATGACTCGTTTCACCTTTTACCAGACTGACATTTTCCTGACTGATACCAAGTTGCGTTCTTTGGTTAGCATATTCTTCTTTATCGTTACTGTTATGGTGGTATTTATAATGGTATATTTCAGCATGTACTCATAGTATACTACGCAAGGAATTTTAACAAAATTATGTAACTTAGTTTTTTTTTGATACTAAAAATTAAAAAAAAATGTCTCTAAACAGATAATTTTTTTACTTTGAAAGTTATACGCATAAATGTTCAGAGTTTTAAGTTATTTGATTACTAAGAAAAAGAGACAACTAGAACAACTGAATGCTAACCACTTTCTAGTAATTCAGTTTAAATTTTAAAGTCATTTAAAAATACGTACATACATACAGTGGTGGACACATAATTAGAAACGACGTGTTCAAAAAATAATATCGATGTGTAACTTTTTTTAAGACCACCACTGTAAATTATAATTACCTTTATTTAACAAGTGAACGATCAACATTGTTGTTGTTGCAAAACATGCTGAGTTCAAACTTTGTTTATTAAAAATAAATTAAGACTCCAAAACTGAGGGAGTTAATGTACAATGTTTTCAAAATGAAAAACTGTCTTCATCCATACATATGTCGGCACAAAAGTTTACTTGCCCAAAAAAATGGTATTTGGAGAAATTCACTTATACAAAAAGACAAATCAGTTTGAAACCCCATCTAGGCAGCCAAGGGCAGTAAATATCACTCCAGCAGAAGATAGAACTACATACTTGCGGGACCTGTAAAAAAAACCCATTTTTTGTTCGCGCGATATTAAGGCTGAAATCGGACAGCGAATAAACAGAGAAATATCAACGCGAACGTAGTTTGCAAGGGAAATGATCAGAAAAGATCCGCGTTACTGGAAAAGAATACTTTGAAGCGACGAATCCAAGTTTAACTTCTTTCAATCTGATGGAAAAACTTATGTCAGACGTCCTCAAAACAAAGCCTTGAGCCCCAGGTTCACTGCGAAAGAAATAAAACACGGGGGCTGGTCTATTATGGTCTGGGGAGGATTTTCTTGGCGTGGTGCGGGCCCAATTGTGCGAATTCAGGGGATAATCGCTTAACATCAATATAAAAACATTTTGGAAAACGTAGTGGAACTATATTCCTTCAATAATATGCCCATACATTACATTTCCCAACATGACAATGACCAAAAGCACACTTCACGATTACCAAAGTGTTGGCTTTCGGATCAAACTATTGATGTTCTGGATTGGTCGCCTCAAAGTCCTGAGCCCAACCCAATAGAAAACTTATGAGCAGTTATTAAAAGAGATCTCAAAGACAAAAATCCAAGAAAAAATTATGAATTGTTTTAGTTGGTGCAACAAAGCTGGAAGAAATTATCTCTATAAAAAAGCCAACTTTTAGTACAAAGTTTACCAAAAAGATTGGCAAATATTGTCAAAAATAAGGGTTTCTAACAAAATATTAATTGATCTGTCCAAAAAAAAACATTTAAATTACTACAAACCTAAGTAATTTCAATATTAAAATTAGGAACAAGTTGTAGTTTGAAAACGAAATATAAACGGCAATTTGGTACCACCGTTGGCGTTAACGACATTCGTCGTAATATATCGGTATTCTCTATTTTGAAACTGTCGTCACCATTGTAGGCAACGAAGTTCAAAAAACTACAAAAAAAAAAGTACATCAAGGCAGTTCGAAATTTTAGTTTCTTAAATGGAAAAACATCCCGCTTATGATAAGGGTTTACGAAAGGGCATAAATCCCTAAAATTTAGTTATTTTTGCAGCAAAACTGACGAGAAATTAAATCCGTTTGAGCCTCTAGTTCTTGATTGGTTGTGATAAAGTAAGTAAAACTAAATTTGGAGAAAATATCCATTAAAATGTTTTTTTTTTATGAAAATAAATCATGATAAAAGGAAGCTCTGAAACCAAGCAAGAGCTAGAGGGGAAGGCTGTTATAAACAGGTGCGATTATAATTATTGGAGGAAGCAGTGTCAAACCTATTAAAATTTAAAAAACAAATTAACCCGAAACCAAACGTACTGGAATTCGCCGATTATGAAGAAGTAAGATCGCTGTTAATTGACCTTCTTACTTGGAATATGGGATGGCAAAAATGTTAACCTTCTGTCGTACACAGAAAATATTATTTTTCAGATACAAACAATTAATTCGCATAAATAGAACATTTCTTGTTTGAATATGCTCCTATAAACAAAATTGTAAATTCAGACAATTAATTTTAAAATTATATTATTGAAAATATTCCGATTTTTTCAAACAAATAATTGTGATATTTGGTAAAAAAATTTATTGACTTTAGAAAAAATTTTCAAACAAAACATTTGTCTGAATAAGACAAAAAAAGTTTACTGAAAATATTAAAAAAATTTAAAAAAAAATATTGTCTGATTCAGACAAAAAGTTTACTGAAATTTAAAAAAAAAATTAAACAAATAATTTATCTGAAACTAATGAAAAACTTTACTGAAATAACAAACAATTTTAAAACAAATAATTTAGCTAAATCAAAAACAATTTTCGCTAATTGTGTTGAATAGTAACAGTTTTGTGACTAATTTAAATAACTACCGGGTAAAATTTGACCATATTAAAAAAAATGCTAAGATGAATCACTTTACAGGATGGCAATGGCAAATTCATTCAATTTCGCTGTTTCTTAAAATATCAAATTCTATATATTAAAAAATGTTATCTATATATGGAATTAGATATCTTGAGGAGCGACAGTGAAAATAATGTATCTGCCTTTTTCTTTTTACTTTGGTCAAATTTTAGCGACTAGTTACTTACATATATATTTTAGGCACAAAGCGTTTCCTCTTGAGCACAATTGGGGCAAAACCTTGTATTTGATTCATCAAAATTATTGGTATGGGACTTGTTTGCTGGTCAAAAGCATATGTCATACATATGTACATATGAATATGTAGCAATATCTTCAATAAAAAATTTGTACATTTTTACCTTTTCTTCTGCAGCTAATGGCTTTTGAATGTTTCAATATTTCTGCTTTAAATATTTTTTTATTAAAATAAATTTCCTTTTTGAAGTCTTGAAAAAATTAATATAAAATTTTTTGTTATTTTTTCAATGCATGACAGAAAGTGTTACCGTTTTTTGCGAATGAGTAGTTATTAATAAATGGACCAAAATAAAATTTCTTGGATAATATCTGCAAAATTGTCGTGTAATTAACCGACTTCATATAAGGTGAAGGTTATCAAATCGTATGAGTTAACTCCTAGAAATCATTTAATTCTGAACCGATTTTTATTTGAAAGATTAGTTCTATTCAAAAAAGTTCATAATTTTAAAAAATATATGATTTTTACGTGTCTTTTAAACCCTAAAGTGCACCAATTTCACATTTTAACAAACAAAATTACCTCACAGATTAATGTCCTTATAGTTGATGTAATTTGGAAATTAGGTATGATTTCAGATAGTCCGTTATATAAATATTTCAAATTAGAAATTAAAGTGTCCCGATAGGTGATGTTATTTTATGTATATGGCCTTATGAATCGTTATAGTCAGACACTTGATATTTACACAGCCTTCATATTGCTATATTCGCAATAATAAATAAAACTTAAAATTAAATAGTGTTCTCATGGATGACTTAATATGACGTATACCTCCTTTCTTTTAATATACATATAGGCACTTAAAAATTATATAGTATTTGTATTGCTGTGTATGCTATAATAGCAATCATTGAAATTAAATGTTTTGGGAATTCAACTATTATTTTAATAATATAATGCTAAAAACCTATACTATTTTATAAAAAACAAATTTATTATTTTAAAAATATAAGCAATGAAAGTTTTATCCACATTTTAAGAATAAAGAAAATTATTTATAAAAATAATGATAACTCTTTAAGAAGTCCAACACAAACAATAAAGGATTTTATTCGAAAACTTCAAAATGATTTTTAGTTTCAAATTTAATAAGTTTGTTTATTTGGCGGTTGAAAATAACTTTGTTATTCCTACGACGCTAGTGCTACGTTTTGTATAAAACCGATTTAAATAACAGTGCGAAAATATTTTTCTGTCTATATGTAATTACCAAACTTAAATTTTATTAAGAAAAAAAATATATACTTTTTTGCTTTTTTTAATTTCATAAGGTTATATAAAAGGACGTAGTTTCCCTACTAAAATATAATTAGAGGCTATTTAAAATTTACAAGTTTTTTTAAATTTAATTTTTACAGAAGTACAACATTTCCATATTAATAAATTTAGGTTGATCAATTATTTTTATTACGGCAACACTGTTAGCAGCAAATTAAAAATCAAACAAAAGCATTATTAGATTCAAACAAAAAAGTTTTTGAAAATCAATAAGCATTTAAATAAATTAGTCCAGTGCGAGTTAGACTCGCACACGTAGGGTTCCGTACCATGTTCAGTATAATTTAAAAATTTCTGTTTTTATTTTCTTATGTCTTATGGGACACCCTTAAATTTTAAAATCAAAGTAATATTCGCGAAAATTGCATCATAATTGGAACACCCTTTAAATTTTAATATGTGATTGATTTTATAGCGGCCATGGTAATACACTTTCTATTAAGGAGCCTAGCTATTGGGATTAAAAAAATAAGGTAATATTCGTGAAAAAAAAACGTCACTAATGGACACACTTTAATTTTAAGTATTTGTTATAGCTGCCGAAGTAACACATCTACTGTAAACATTTCAAGAGGGTATCTATTACGTTTTATAAAATCATGTCACTGTCGGAACACCCTTTAATTTTATTATTCATTATAGTGGCCATCGCAACTTCCTTTCTATAAATATATTAAGAGTCTACTTATTGCGATTAAAAAATAAGTCACTATAAGTGAAAAACATGTCACTTTCGGAACACCCTTTAATTTTTAGTAACTGTCATATCGGCCGTGGCAACACCTCTTCTGTACAAAATTTCAAGAGTCTACCTGTTACGGTTCAACAAATAAGGCTTTATACATGCAAATAACGTCACCTGCGGAAAACCCTTTAATTTTTACTATTTGTTATAGTGGCCATAGTTATACACCTCCTGCAAAAATTTCAAGATTCCACCTATTTATTCAAAACTTAGGCTATATACATGCAAATCACGTCACTATTGGAACACCCTTTCATATTTAAGATCAATTTTGTATACTTGTTTATAAAACAAACATAGTTTTAATTACAGTCTGCAAATTGTAAGTGGTTGGCTCTTACAGCTCAAAACAAAAAGACATAAACGTAAATAACACGTCACTTTTGGAACACCTTACGTTTTAGTATTTTTTGCTATAGTGGCCGCAGTTATACACTTTTGGTAAAATTTTTAAGAGTCTACCTATTATGGTTCAAAACTTATGCCTTACACATACAAAGCACACTACTATCGGAACACCCTTTAATTTTTAGGTTTATTCTTTTAGACTTGTTTATAAAGCGAACTAAGTTTTAATTACTGTTTGTAAATTTTCCTGCAGTTCAAGAAATAAACACATATTCGTAAATAACACCTCTCTATCGGAACACCCTATAAGTTTTAATATTTGTTGCTATAGCGGCCATAGTTATACACCTTTGGTAAAATTTTCAAGAGTCTACCTATTATGGTTCAAAACTTATCGGAACGCCCTTTAATTTTTAGGTTTATTTTTTTCAGAATTGTTTATATAGCGAACTAATTTTATTTTAGTGCTTGCATATTTTTAGTGAATTCCTACTACAGTTCAAGAAATAAGTGAATAACACCTCTGTATCGGAACACCCTATAAGTTTTAGTATTTGCTTGTATAGCGGTCACAGTTATATACCTTTTGTGAAAATTTCAAGCGCCTACCTATTACGGTTCAAAACTTAGGCCTTATACATGCAAATCACACTACTATCGGAACACCCTTTAATGTTTAGGTTTATTTTTTATACTTGATTATATAGCGAACTGCTTACATATATTTAGTGTATGCCTCCTACAGCTCAATAAATAAACACATATTTGTGAATAACACCTCTCTATCACAATACCCTATAAATTTTAATATTTGTTGCTTTAGCGGCCACAGATATACACCTACTGTGAAAATTTCAAGATTCTACCTATTATAGTTCAAAACTTAGGCCTTATATATCAAAATAACACCACTATCGGAACACCCTTTAATTTTTAGTTTTATTTTTTTATACTTGTTTAAATAGTGAACTAAGTTCTAATTACTGTTTGTAAATTTCAAGTGTATCCCTCCTACAGTTCAAGAAATAAACACATTTTCGTGAATAACACCTCTCTATTGGAACACCCTATAAGTTTTAGTATTTTTTGCTATAGCGGCAACAGCTATACATCATCTGTGAAAATTTCAAGAGTCTACCTATTACGGTTCCAGAGATAAAAGGCGCTGACAGACGGACAGACGTACAGACATTGTAGCGAAAACAATAGGGTTACGTTTTTACACTTTGTGTACGGAACCCTAAAAAACCATTTGTTTGGAAATATTTTGGAAATAATTTTTTCTGTGCACATACATACATATGTATGTATGTATATTAAAATTCAGTACTCGCCATATTTTGTTAAAACTAACAAAAATATAACAAACTTTTAAGAAATTTACAAAAATGTCATAAATAATAATGTTAAAAATTTAAGTGTTTCCACTCTTTATTAATTTTTCTTTTTGTTTTCTATATATTTAAAAATACGAATTTAGGAACGAAAAAGGCCGTCATCACTATTCGTCAAATTGAACAAAAGATAAACATGACGCCGTTCCTTTATAAACAAGTCTAAAAAAAGACCTAAAAATTAAAGGGTGTTCCGATAGTGGTGTGATTTGCATATATGTATAAGGCTTAAGTTTTGAACCATAATAGGTAGACTCTTGAAATTTTCACAGAAGGCGTATAATTGTGGCCACTATAGCAACAAATACTAAAACTTATAGGGTGTTCCGAAAGTGACGTGTTATTTGCCTGTATATCTTTATTTCTTGAAATATAGGAAGCAACCACTTAAAATTTGCAGTGAATTAAACTATGTTCGCGTTATAAGCAAGTATACATATTAAACCTAAAAATTAACGGTTGTTCCGTTAGTGACGTGATTTGTATGTGTATATGGCATAGGTTCTAAACGATAATAGGTAGACTCTTGAAGTTTTTACAGGATGAGTATTACTATGGCCACTATAACAAATAGTAAAAATTAAAGGGTGTGCCGACAGTGACGTAATTTACATGCACATTTACTAATTTTTAACGATAATAGATTGACTCTTGAAATTTTCACAAATGATGTATTACTATGACCCCTATAAAAACAATAAAAATTTAAAGGGTTATGTCGACAGTGACGTGTTTTGCATTTATAACGACATATTTTTTGAACCGTAATAAGTAGACTCTTCGACTTTGTATAGAAGATGTGATGCCATGGCCGTTATGACAGTTACTAAAAATTAAAGGGTGTTCTAACAGTGACATGTTTTTCTCGTATAGTAACTTATTTTTTTAATAGTAATAGGCAGACTCTTGATATATTCATAGAAAGAGAATTGCAATGGCCGCCATAACAAATAACAAAATTAAAGGGTGTTCCGACAGAGACGTGATTTGTACGTAAATAGCCTTCTTTTTTGAACAGTAATAGTTAGACTCTTTAAATGTTTACAGTAGATGTTGTACTTCGGCCGCTGTAAGAATTACTAATATCTAAAGGGTGTTCCACCAGTGACATGTTTTTCACGGATATTACCTTATTTTTTGAACCGCGAATGTATATTTTTATAGAAAGTGTATTACTATGGCCGCTATAACAACAATTACTAAAATTTAAAGGGTGTTCCAACAGTGATTTAATTTTCGCGATTACGACTATAATTTTAAAATTAAAGGATGACTCATAAGACATGAATAAATTAACAACTTGAACTTTTAAATTTATACTATACATAGTACGTAACCCTACGTGTGTGGGTCTAACTAACACTTGACCGATTTATTTAATACACTTGTTACTAAAACGTATAAGGCCCATTATTATAACTTGCCAATAGCTAAAATTAGGATCTTGATGGAGCGATAAGTAGTTTTTCGTTAAATTCTTAATTGATCATACATTTTTTAATATATGTAACATAAGTAAAAGGTACCAATAAAATGTTTGTTGAATTTCTTTCCTCAGTAAATGAAATACTGTTGTCATACCTTTTAGTAAAGACCTTTGACAACAGTAGTAGTATTGTTCAGTACTGGAGTACTCCAGTACTAAGTAATACCACTACTGTTGGACAAGAGTTTTTGTCGAAATAAATCAAATAGAAAATTAAACGTTTTAAATTTATATAAATTTAACGACTTTATTAATATAATTAATTCAAATATAATTTCCAAACTTTAAATTATTTAAATATTTAAGAACAAAATAGCAATTTGGCGACAATTTCGTTTGACTATCAAAAGCGATCTGACTACATAAAAGTGTTTTATCTTATATGTGAATATAGTCTTATTCTTTCTTACAACAGTCATAAAAATTATACACAATTCAATCATAAGAAAAATATGTCTAAATCAGCAAAAACAGGAGTAAATTAAAATTTACACTAAATGACAAAATAATTCGATCATTTCAATTAAAGTACAATTAATATAGGGATTTAATATTTAAAATAATAGCTTTACTTAACAACTACTAAGACGTATTAATATTACTGTAAAGTGTTACTGAAGTTCTACTGATAATGATGTTCTTACATTGTAAGCGCACGCCAATAGTACCAAATAAAGAGCCAGAGATGACGAAGATATGACAAAGGGAACCAATAATACTTACCCAGCAACAAATACTGCTGCGCCGTATGCAGGTTTGTATGGGAATTACGAGTTGTTATTACTTACAAACCTGCATACCAGCATTCAACAATGTAGGTATGTGTCACTTTGCTAAATGTTTAGCGAACCAATGCATTTTCATTTTAACCACTTTTTTTGGTTGGGGGCCTTTGTTTTATACAGTCATTCTCATGTCGAAAAGAGCAAACAACAACAACAGAGAGTCGCAGCAGAGATTCAACTACATGAAACATTGTACCCGCTGCCATTTTATTTCCTCTCCCAACAACAAATACATGTGTTGCAGAAACAAAAATCGCAAGTGTGGAACAGGACTTTGCAGCATTTCATTTTAAGCGCAATTTAGATGTCCTAAAATCATACGGTATTAAGTTCGTAACTCAGTGAGTAGTTATTCGTCAAAGAGAACTGACGTGTATTTTTGTTAAGCTCGCAATAACGTATAACAAAACAAAAATTAGTCAGTGAATTTTAAACAAACAATAAAACCTGTTTTTATACAGAACAACGAAGTTGTATTTTTTTTTTCGTTTTTACAACGGCATTACTAGTTGAGTAATAAAAAAATCAAAAGAACAGTGCGAGGGCTCATTTATGAGTCACTAAAATTTAAATTCTTCTCAAAAAAGTGCGAACATAAGTAGTAGGAATGCATACGTCACACTGTGGTCAATATTTTGAGATAGCGGCCAAAACTCCTTTTGGTTTTTGTTCTTCGATTTTAAAGTTATTAGACTCATATGAAAGTAGACAGTAGAAAACCTCGGGAGCCAAAAAATTAGAACTCTATTTCAACTATTTCACTGAGAACAGGGTGGCCCAAAATGGGCTTTTTCAGAATTTAGTAAATTTATGATATTTTTAGTTAATTTTTAAAGTTTAAATGATCATAACTTTTTTGTTGTAACTTAACTTTTTTCCTATTACTGGTAAAAAAATTGAAGCTCTACTGTTTTCAGAACAATTTAAATATTTTTTTTAAAAAAGGTCAAATTTCTCGGAAATTTCCTACTTCATAGAGCACAACTCCTGTGAGTCAAGCTGAGTCAAAACACAAATTTACCCTACATTCCTATATATACATGTCCATGCATCGGGACTGCACTTTTTGAGCTACAGCAATTTTTCTGACCCAAGGTAAGATATTGGGTACAAATGCACGTCATATTTTTTGAGAAGTTATTTGTATGTGAAAGTGGCTATTATGCATATATTTTGATGAAATTTTGTACAAGAGTTCTTATTGACCCAAAAAATAATTCTGTTGAAATTAGGAGAAGTTGGCCCATATTTGGACCTAGTCCACATAGAAGGGTGTATCAAAATTTTAACAAAAATGACAATAGAACTCTCAAATTATGTAGTATCTGGCAATTCATTTGGAAAAGGTAAAATAATTTTATTGCTATCTAATATTACATAACTTAAATACCTGAAAATTGCAAATAAATTTAAAACCAATGGAAATAACTGGTAAAACCAAGTACCTGTTATATTATGTTTCAAAGAGGTAAAAAGATCATGTTGAAACTTCGAGCATTAGTATATTAATCCATACATTCATTTTTTTCTTCATTATTGTTTAAACAATGGCTAAATTCAGTTATAGTGTTCTATCTGATATATATTTTGAACGGAAAGATGAAAACGACATTATTTTACATATAATGAATAATCCATTCTTCAAAATATGCGACAAACAAGAAATTAAAATTCATAACTTAAAAATAAAAAACTTTTAAATACTTTAAGAAAACGGTACAATCAATGTTCCAGAATCAAGAAATTGTTTTACTCACGCAACCAAGAATGGCTAAGAAATAAACTTATTTTTAAAAAGCCATCAGTAACTACCACGGAAACTGGAAAAGGTGGTCGACCAGCAAAGCCAATTGATAATTGTAGTGAAAGATCACGAAGACGCAAGCGTAAACATATCAAGGAAGAAGTTTCTTGTAGCATCATAAAGGATTCATTTCTGTATCAAATTCAACCATCGAAAACTAAAAAGAGTAAAATTGCTATCATTAAAAAAATAGTGGAATAGTGCGTCTGGGGCACAAAAAGCTGTAACTTCAAGTTCAGCAGAAATAAAATTGCAGGATCTTCTTGAACACACTGCAGAACGATTATTAAAGACATTTGATGCTGACTATTTAAAGAAGTTTAAAAATTGCAGCATGACTTTAATTTCTAAATGGGGATGTGATGGGTCCTCTGGCCAGAAACAATACAAACAATGTAATGCGGAAAATTCGTCAGATGCCAATTTATTCATGATTTCTTTCGTTCCATTACGTTTAACAAAAACTTAGAGAGAGATAGATGTATGGAAGAATGAAATTCCCTCGTCAACAAAATTTTGTAGACCAATAAAGTTTGCTTACAAAAAGAAACTAAAGATGTCATAACTGAAGAAGTTGGCAAAATAAGAGATGAAATTAAAGAACTTCAACCAGTGATATTTGAATTTAATGACCAATGCATCGAAGTTAACTTTAAAATGTCACTTACAATGATCGATGGAAAAGTTGCACAAGCTTTAACCGAAACAAAGTCTTCGTCAAGCTGCATCATATGCCAAAAAACATCAAGTCAATTGAGCCAACCACCAACACAAGACGATAGTTTTAATGAAGCATATGAATTTGGAATGTCACCTCTTCATGCTAGAATTCGTTTTATGGAGCATATTCTTAAATTGGGATACGATTTGGAATTTGGCCCGTTAGGCGAAACAGTGAGCAACAACAAAGAAAATTTGGAAAAAGGAAAGCAAAAAAAAAGATATTCAAAAAAAATTCCGTGAGATAGGCCTTACAATTGACATGCCAAAGCAAGGAGAAGGAAATTCTAATGATGGAAACACAGCAAGGAGATTTTTTTCCGATCCAGAAACTTCAGCTTCTATAACTGGAGTAGATTATGATTTAATACGACCATTCCAAATCATATTAGAAGTTATAGCATGTAGCAAAAAGATAGATGCAAAACAAAAATTTGGTCAGTATGCTAATGAGACAGCAATCCTTTATAACCAAAAATATTCTTGGAGACATATGCCAACCACAGTTCACAAAATTTTGTTCCATGGGGAACAAATAACAAACAATATGCTTCCAATTAGAGATCTCTCAGAAGAAGCGCAAGAAAAAAGGAACAAAGACTACAGATTCTTTCGCGAGCACAATACAAGAAAAATTTCCAGATATTAACTAATGAAGATCTTATTAATATTTTGTTGTGCACATCAGACCCATATATGGCCAGTATTCGACAAAAATGGAAATCAACCTTATTAGAGTTAGATGAAGAAGCTAAACAACTACTGCAAAATGATAATCAAAGCTATTTGGAAGAAATTTTTACTAATATTGTTTAATTAATACTAGTTTAAAGATTATAATTTGTTTCTAATTTTAGTATAAATTTTTATTAATACATTTAAATAAAATAAATGTGCCTTTAAATCAATAGTAAAAGTTTACTTAAAATTTTATCGATGTTGTGTTCTGTATATAATATATCCAAATGGTATTGATATTGTTGGGAATTTCAGTGTTATTTTTCAGTTTAATCCTCACAAGAATTAGCTTTCTTCCAAAAAAACCAACCTTTGGCCCCTGTAAATATTGAGGCTAAATAAATGTCAGGGGCCAAATGTTGGCATTTTGTGACCAAAATTAAGTTTAGGAATAATAAATAAGTACTGGTTGCAAAATACGATTGAAGAAAATAAGAAATTATAAAAAAATACCTATTTAAAATGTCAAAATATTCAACTTTTACATGGAAACTCAACAAAAAATTAAAATGAATTTTCAACTCCACATTACTTACGTTCCTATCAGTCGATTTTTACGTTTGAACACGCAAATTGAAGCTTAAGGTCCCTCCTATTGAACAAAACAAATTGCGTAAAAAAATACCAATCCGGTCAAAAGTTATAGAGTTTTGACCGCTATCTCGCGAAATTGACCACTGTGCGTCATACTAAATGCTGATGAAAGCAACGAAGTAAATAAAAACAAAAAACTCAGATGTGTTTTTAAGCGCTCTGCCAATTTTCCGCACACGTTCTTGTTCACCGTTGTTGCTAAGTAGTGAACATAAAATAAATGAGAATAAATCATCGGCGCCTTCTGAATACAGTACCACCAAAACATTTATGGACAGTGCCCAAAAACCCAAGACGCAAATGGGAATAGATAGATACGTGACAGTATTAAAAAGAGGACAAAGCCCTAAATCTTCGCAATTAGCACTAATGTCTAAAGTACACAAAGATAGGGACTCGAACGGAATAAATTCGCAAAACCGTTTTGCTATCTTAGATAGCGTAAATAGTGACAATTTATTTAAGGGAGCTAAATTCGAACGAGCTAATAAAGAAGTTAATTTCAGTTATTGGGGAGAACTCATTTTATGTTGTTCCTATTAAACGTGGTACCATACACGAGACAAAAATACAAGTAATTGATGAAACCAGTTATCGCAAAACAGTAAATGAATTTGAAAAAAGCAAGAAAAACTTTTATACCTATCAACTCAAAGCAGCAATATGTTGATCCGAAGGAGATAATAGTTGACCTTCAAAAGGCGGGATTTAAGGTAAAAAATGTTGATAATCTCAGAAATAGAGAACGTGTGCCACAACCACTTTTCCGAGTTGAACTGGAACCCGGAGATTTAAGATTAAAAAAAATGAAACGCACCCGGAGATTTAAGATTAAAAAAAATGAAACGCACCCTATAAACAGTCTAAAATATTTATTGCACCGTAAAATTTCAGTAGAGGAACCACATAAACGTTCAGGTCCCGTCCAATGTTTAAATTGTCAAGGGCATACTGCAAGTTGCCACCGGTTTGTGTTGTGTGTGGCGAAATACATTGTTCCGCACAATGCGATAAATCAAAGAATGACTCGAAGGCAATTGCGCTGGAAATCACACTGCTAACTACAGAGGCTGTCCAGTTTATAACATGGTAAGAAAATCGTCTCAAAAATTAAATACTCCAAAGCAGTCACAATACCGACCAGTTAGCCCAACCAACAACGCAACATGTTTCATATGCGGATATGTTAAAAACTAACAAGCCTGTACAAAAAGTCACAATGACAACTAATTCTGCTGCAAATTTCCACCCAGAACCTAAAGAACAAACATCATCTGGTAACTATAATCGTCTCGAAGCAAGCATCGAGACATTAGTGCATTCCTTAAACAGTTTTATGAACTCTATGAGCAGCATGACGCAAGAAATGGTACGCATGCAATCTACTATGTTGCAGGCGTTACATAACAAACCATGAACTGTTTAAAAATATGTTTCTGGAACGCAAACGGCTTGCGCCAACACAAAAATGAAGTCGAGTACTTCCTTAAGAAGGAACAAATTAACGTCATGCTGGTTGCAGAGACTCACTTAACAACAAATAGCTTTTTTAAAAGAAATGGCTATATCTTATATGACACCAAAGACCCCGTGGCGGAGCATGTGGTGGTTCACCAATACTAATAAAGGCTCGAATCAAACATTATTTACTGTGTGATTTTTGTGAAGATTACCTTCAAGCAACAAACATCTGCATTGAAGAATTTCATCATTGTCTATATATGGAACCAGAAAAATATCGTGTCACCAAGAACTAGCACAAGCATAAATTGGTTGAAATATAAAAAATATCTCAGTACTCATTCTTCGGAAAATATCCCGCTAAGAACTCCAGAAGACGTAGAGCAAAGTCTTACTGAGACTTGCTACCCAACACGCAACAGTAACACGACTACTAATAAGACACAATCAATATCTATTCTGTTGACGTCGAGAAGCTCTTGGCTGAGAAAACAAAAATTCGCAGAGAGTGGCAATCGCACAGATCTCCTCAACTTAAAAGCAGACTTAAAGAATGCACAAAACGGCTGAGATTTATTAGAATCCAGAAGAGCAGCATCTCTGAAAAACTATTTAAAAGACCTTGACCCAACTCCTTAATCAGATTATTCATTATGGCGTGCGTATAGAAACCTTAAAAGGCCAGTAGTACATAAGCCACCTTGCGAACTTCGTTTGTTGAACATTTGAAAAAGGTCTTTATTCTTAAAACGGTCTTAAATGTATTGACTGTTGCAGTTGATTTGCCAACTGTCGAAGCTAGTGCTGCAGTACCCTTAAGATTTCATTTTAGTGAACTTGAAAGGCTAAAAACAGATTTAAACACCAAGAAAGCCCCTGGCTTTGATAAAACCAGTAACAAGATGTTATTTGAGTAGCCCCATACAGTTCGCGAAATTATTTTTTTTTTTTAACGCCATTTTACGCCTTGAGTACTTTCCTTCACGTTGGAAGGTTTCGTTAATAACTATGATTCCTAAACCAGGAAAAAACCACACAAAAGTTGAATCATACAGACCTATAAGTCTTTTATCAAATATGTCAAAGCTGTTTGAGAGGATGTTAATAAATAAGCTGAACCCCATTCTAAGTGACAAAGGATGTATTCCGAACCATCAATTTGGCTTTAGAAAAAAACATAGTACAATCGAACAAACTCACAGGTTAGATAACGTAATTAAGAAGAAGAAAAAAATACTGCTCTGCGCTATTTATCGATATTTCCCAAGCATTCGATAAGGTATGGCATGATGGCCTAAAATATAAGTTAAAACTGATTTTGCCCGCAAACTTACATAAGCTGTTAGATAGTTATTTTACTGATCGGAAATTCATTGTTAAAGAAGGCAATTTTTTAAGCTCACCTGAGCCAAATGAAGTCGGATTTCCCCACGTTGTAATATATTGGGCCGATTTTATACTTGTTGTATACTTCAGATATGCCAACTAGGGACCGAGTCCACACATCGACATTTGCTGACGACAAAGCTCTTTTAAGCACTCCGTCCCGAAGTAGCATCACGATATTTACAAGACCACATATTAATTTTAGAAAAGTGGTTCAAGAAATGGCAAATTAAGGTCAATGAACAAAAATGTACTTACATAACTTTTACACTGCGTAGGGAATCGTGCCCCCCTATTCACATAAATAACCAAATGATACCTCAGCTTTCAAACGTGAAATATCTCGGCATAAATCTTGACCCGCGCCTTACTTGGAAACGCCACATAGAATCAAAGTTAACATAAATGAAGTTAAAAGCAGTCCAACTAAACTGGCTTATCGGCAAAATTTTCTAAAAAAAATTCTACTCTCGCTTTAGATTGCAAACTTTTATTGTACAAGTCAATTTTAAAACCAATTTGGTGCTATAGCATTCAATTATGGGGCACTGCCTCAGCTAGCTATATAGAATAAATCCAAAGGCGCCAAAATAAGATTCTACGGATGATCACAGCTGCTCCGTGGTACATAAGAAACTCGAACATCCACAAAGATCTAAACGTACCATCAGTTAAGGCAGAAATTGCGAAATATGCAGTAAAGTATTTAAAGAAGCTTGAAACACCTCCAAATCCGCTGGCTCGCAACATGCCGTGAAACATACATCTTTTTATACTCTTCACCACAGGTGGAAAGGGTATATATAAGTTTGTCATTCCGTGTGTAATTTCTACAATATTCATTTCCGACCCCATAAAGTATATATATTCTGGATCCTTATACATAGAGAAATTGATTAAGCGATGTCCGACTGTCCGTGTTAGTGTGGTAATGTCATTTGCCAAGGCACTAGAAGAGATACAAAAAATTTAAGCACACCAATCTGTCAGGCATAGTTTCGAAAATTTTGGTATTGCAATTCAGCAACATCGGATCATTCCTTTGGAGGCTACGGGCCAAAAACCACGCCCACCTATATTTTTTTACGTTTTTTTTAAATTTTTTTCGGCTTTAATGATTCTGATTTGCCTTTTTTTGTCAAATAAATATTAGAGTGTGACAGGTAGATCGCAAGGAGTGCACACAGATCTCGGGGGATCAATAACCCCCTGCGAGGGGCGATTTTTGTTTGTTTTTAGATACGGGTTTTCTGCTTTGATTTGTATTAGAGACCTTAATAGAAAGCAATACGCATAGAGGTAGCCAAAGGACCCACCGGGTACCCACTGACAAATAGGAGCAGTTAAAATGACCCCCCATGTGTCAATATGATGAATTTTTTTTTTTTTTTTGTAAGGATTTCTTTTTGCTTTAGTCTGACCATTCTAACTCAATATAGATTGGAGAAAGGTCCAAAATTTAACAAAAAAATTTCAATCAAATTTTAAAAAAAAAATATTTACAAAGCATTTTCAAAAAGATATTTTACAGAAAAATATTCGAAAAAATTTTTTTTTTAAATTTTCCAAAAAATTTTCGAATAAAATTTTACAAAAAATGTTTAAAATAATATTTTTACAAAAAATTTTTACACGCAATTTTCGAAAAATTAAAACAAAAATTTCAATATTTCTTTGAAAATGAAAATCATGACTGTAACATAATATATAAGAATATACATATGTATGTATGTGTGTATATAGAGTAACATATTTTTAACCGACTTCAAAAAAAGAAGGAGGTTATCAATTCGTCTGTGTGTTGCCTTTTTTTTTTTAAATGCGTTTGATTTTTTTAAATGCGTTTGATTTTTAAATAGATGATATCTCTGTTTTAAAACCTAGGTGCATTAAACACATAGACATCATCAGGATACCGACTACAAACTGTCAAAAATAAAACGATTATTTTGAAGTCAGCAAAGCTACATGGCTACACGGCCACCGTTGTGGCTGTCGTCAACTTAGACTAATTTCTATTTTATTCAACAGAAGAAAATGTCACAAAATTGTAAATTACAAATTCATATTCAAACAAAAAGTATTTGAGGAAATATTTATAATTTTTTGAAAAAGTTATTTTATTTTATAAAAGCAAAATAAGTATGTCTACAACAACGTCAGAGTTTACGATGTAGATGTCGGCTTCAATATCATTAAGTAGCTGACAACACGGCGACAATTGTAGCAAACGGAATTTGTCTTCTATTTCTTTAACTCATGAATAATGATTTTTTCTCATACGACTTTATTTAAGTAAAGAGTCAACAATATGGATAATGCTGTACATGTCTGTATAAATAAAATCACCGTGGAGAAGGGTATAGAAGATTCGGCACGGCCGAATATAGCACTTTTACTTGTTTTGTCTAGAACTGGCTGGACATAACAAGTATATTTATTTTTATTTTAGGCTTAAGATATGAGAAATTACTGTTAGTTCAAAAATATATTTGAAGATTCAATAAATAAAATATAAAAAAAAGGTTCGTAACTCGTCGTAACTCCTATTAAATTCGAGATTTTTTAACTCTGCCCTCAGTTGTGCTTTTTCGTATGCACTACTGCAAGGGGAAATGTAAAAAATTCGTTGCTTTTGGAAACTAAACATTTTATGTCATACAAAATTGGGTTTATTTAATCAAAATATGTATATATGTGCTTACTATTAAGAGATTATGTACGGCAGGAAAAGATTCTATTGATTCAAAAACTATTTTTTTGCTGGGTAACTATAGTTATTAAAAAAATGTATTTTAAACTCTGAGTTTGTATAAATGAGCCTCTCTTGCGAAATTTGTGTGCAGGTTAGGCAGGAAATAATACTGAAAAAAGGCGGTCGAATTGTTGGTCATTAGTACACTCAAAATTTTATGTAAGTTAAAATAACTTAAAATGCAATTTAAAATAAATGAAAACTCAGTTAAAAACCGGTCTACTCATTATTCATTTAAATCAAATGAAAAGTTTTCTTAATTTTTAATGCTAAAAAATTACTTGATCAAATCCGTAAAAACAATTGTTTTTTTTTTCAATTTTGAAAACTTTTATAATTATTATTAGTCGAACTATTTATGTATTACATACAATGAAATTTATAGTCAAGCTTAAGTTCGTTTTTATTCTCACTAAAAAAGAATTAATTAAATTACAAATTAGGTGATAAGAAAAATTGGGAAATTTAATTTTTAGACACCAGCAGGAGCGGAATGCACATTTTGTAGACAGCTACGTCCGTCATCAGCACTCTTCGTATCTATCTACTTAGGGTAGTGTTTTAGTTGTAAGCATGATATATTTATCCAACCAAACCCAGATAAAGAATACGAGAAAACTTGTATTCAATTATCAATCGTCAGTTGGTGAGAACGAAGTCTACCACTACCTTAAGCTTTCCTCTTGTTGAATATTTTTACTGTAATATTTACCACCCTATATCAAACCAAACTTTGTTGAGTAAACATGATTGATAATAATTACAAAATTTTTCAAAATTAAAAATCGCAAGCTACCGCGCAATCATGTTGTTGTAACAATTTATAAATTCATAAAACATATTAAAACAAAAAATTTTCCGTTTTTGTTTTTCATTCATTTTTAGACAGTGTTTATCAATATCGAATGAAAAACAAATCTCTTAAATAATTATAAACTTATTTGAACTATTTCATGAAGTTTAGGTATTTTTTATATTATTATTAAAACTTTTTTTTTGTAGTGTAATGTCCTAACTTTAATGCTATTATGGTCAACAAAGTTATATACCAATTTACATTTAATTATAACATTTTGTTTAAACATTTATAATGATTTTGTTCGACAATATGATTCTAATAAGAATATAAAAACAAAATATGGACAATTTTTAAAAATTGTACAATTTCTTGGAAAATTAAATAATTAATGATAACTAATTCTTCTAAAAAATTGTATATGAAATGATAAATATTTGTTTTTATTTTATTTAATAACCTCGCCATTTTTCTATTTAAAAGGCAGTTTTTTATCTTTGTTATTCCATTTAAGGCTTTAACTGGGCAAAGTAGAATTCTTATCTCCTTATATCCTAGTGATTACAGAGGATATACTGAACCATTAGCTCCCTGTATCGCTGAGCACTTTCCAGTAATAATTAGTGACAACTTTTAGTAACTGACATACAGTGTTTGCTTGGTAGTTTTTGTTAAAAGCACCTGAACCAAAAATGTATAAGTCAATTAGTATAAAGTAAACAAGAATCTTTAAAATACAAAACATGTTTAAAAATTTACTTATAATAATTTTCTCGTACAAGAAATTGATCCAGAAAATGTAAGTATTACATTCTGCTCGTATTTCATTTTGCATTATTTCTCAATAGTAATGAATTAAGCCAGAAAATATTAAAAACATAAACCAAACTTCTAATATTAGCATAACAATATTAGAGAATAAGTGTTTTAACAAAATAAACCAACTGAAATTAAAAACCAAAACCAACCCCTGCCTCTGTAGTTAGCAGTATGATTTCCACGGCAATTGCTACATTTTTTAACCTTCGAGTCATCTCTTGCTTTGTCGCATTTAGCGGAACAACACAAACCGGAGGCAACTTGCAGTAAGCCCTAGTATGACCATATTCCTGGCAATTTTTCTTGGAAGGGCTGCATAACCGAACCGAATTATAAGTATTTTAAAGAGGTTTTTAAAATATACCTAAATGGAATAGGTAATTAAGATTTTGGTTCTATTATTATGTAGCTATTATCCTATGGTACTTGAATTACTTACCAGGTAATATGTGACTGCGGTCGGGAGATCTAAATGTTTATTTTACACGTTTTTTATCTAATTTATACATATGATTTTTTCATGCAAATATTGTGATTTTGATTTTTTTTTCTAAAACTGTCAACTAAAATTTTAATATACATTTGTACATACATACTTAGTTTTATTATTTTGGGTTTAACCGAATTTTCATCTTAAAATAAATGAAAATATTAACTGTAACGGAAAATCAGTATTTACATACATATGTACATTCATATATTCATATATTCATATATTCAGTTTTTTTTAGAATTGAATTTTGGAATCAATAGAAAAATGTTTATTGAATTAAAAATAACTGTACGGAATAATTTTTAAATAAACTACAACCAGTTACTGTAAAAATATTCTGATTGTATATAAGATAAAGAAAAAAAGTTTTCCCAAAAATTTCGTGGAGTGTTAAAAAATTCATTACTGAAAGAAGCTGCATTTATAGTCTACCTAATGGGTGATTTTTTTGAGGTTAGGATTTTCATGCATTAGTATTTGACAGATCACGTGAGATTTCAGACATGGTGCCAAAGAGAAAGATGCTCAGTATGCTTTGACATTTCATCATGAATAGACTTACTAACGAGCAACGCTTGCAAATCATTGAATTTTATTACCAAAATCAGTGTTCGGTTCGAAATTTTTTATCGACAAATTTTGTTCAGCGATGAGGCTCATTTCTGGTTGAATGGCTACGTAAATAAGCAAAATTGCCGCATTTGGAGTGAAGAGCAACCAGAAGCCGTTCAAGAACTGCCCATGCATCCCGAAAAATGCACTGTTTGGTGTGGTTTGTACGCTGGTGGAATCATTGGACCGTATTTTTTCAAAGATGCTGTTGGACGCAACGTTACGGTGAATGGCGATCGCTATCGTTCGATTCTAACAAACTTTTTGTTGCCAAAAATGGAACAACTGAACTTGGTTGACATGTGGTTTCAACAAGATGGCGCTACATGCCACACAGCTCGCGATTCTATGGCCATTTTGAGTTAAAACTTCGGAGAACAATTCATCTCAAGAAATGGACCGGTAAGTTGGCCACCAAGATCATGCGATTTGACGCCTTTAGACTATTTTTTGTGGGGCTACGTCAAGTCTAAAGTCTACAGAAATAAGCCAGCATCTATTCCAGCTTTGGAAGACAACATTTCCGAAGAAATTCGGGCTATTCCGGCCGAAATGCTCGAAAAAGTTGCCCAAAATTGGACTTTCCGAATGGACCACCTAAGACGCAGCCGCGGTCAACATTTAAATGAAATTATCTTCAAAAAGTAAATGTCATGGACCAATCTAACGTTTCAAATAAAGAACCGATGAGATTTTGCAAATTTTATGCGTTTTTTTTTAAAAAAAAAGTTCTCAAGCTCTTAAAAAATCACTCGTTATTATTACGTCTCCAGCGATAAAAGGCGTTGACAGACGGACGGGCGGACAGACACTGTAGGGTTACGTTTTTACCCTTTGGGAACGGAACCCTAATAAAAAAGAACATTCTGATGATGTCCAAAGTACTTCTTATACCAACAGCAAAAAGAGGGAAAGTAACTATAAATTATCATACCTGCTAAAGCCCGTTTCACACTATAATACTGAGTGTTAAGAATTTCATTGGATTTTGAAAGATAGAAATCAAAAGACAATTGTTGTGATTGTCAAAAAATCTAACGTAACATAAAAGTTCGTTTTCACACTATCACACTTCAAATAAAATGAAAAATATCAGCAAAGGAACAAGCCAAGACGAGACATTAAACGGCTGTGGCTGAGCAATTTCATGTGGACGGCAGAGGTACCGGATCTTAAGTATGTTTGGCAGTTCAAGTTTTCGGTCAATAAAAAAAATAAAAAACAAAATAATAATAATAATACGTATATACATTCAACAATTTCTAGGCATGGCAGAAACAAAGTACATACCTAGGCGATAAGACTGATGGCAATTTAAGGCAGGTGCAGAACAAAGAAAAAATATCATCGGCGGTGGTGAACTATCGGCGGCGCTTGGTTCTTTTCTTAAAACAACACAACCCTGATAAAATGAAGAATATTATCGTTTAGAAAATTTTCTAAAAATGTTTTGGTATTATGGGATGTCAAATTTCTTTTCATATTATTTCACATTTTGATAACATACTGCTTTCACACTATCACACCTTCTCATTGGATTTAAGTATTTGACAAGTAATACTCAGTATAATAGTGTGAAAATGCCTTATTTGAATAAATAATAATAATCCTCCTATTTGAATAAATAATCGTATGATATCTCAACTCTTGGCGGCGAATTACTTCGGTATACTTAATCAGCGGCGTACCTGAAAAATTATTATAGAAGAGTCAACGAAGTAGGTTTATGGAGTTCGTTTAGCAAATTAGAATACTTTTAAAGGTCCCAAAGTAAGATTCTGCAAAGGATCATCGTCGCTGGATCGTATGTATATGTATATTTTTCAAAAATTAAAAGCAAACAAAAAGTGTAGTCTAATAACTTAATGTTGGAATTTTTACCTCTATGTCTTCTACCTCTATGTGTTTCTGTTTATGTTCCCATCATGTAAAAATTTCGGTATAAATATTAATGAATTTTGTGAGGAGGAACATTAGGACATCGGTTTAAATATTACTTTTTCCCCATAAAAAAACTGATTTCCAGGGAAAACAGAGATAAAAATCCGATTGTACACGTGATATAAATGACTTGGCAGCACCTTATTTCGTAAACGGGAAATTTTAGATACTATCTACAGAACTATACAATAATCAAATTTAATATAAGAATCTCTATATAAAGTAAATTTGTAACCATATCTGTAATTTGAAAAAAAATAAAAAATAACATTTCAGAATTTTTCACCCAATTTAACATTTTTCTTTAGTATTGCAGTGAGTATTTAGATAATATTTTATTATTTATGTCTTAGAATGTTTGGAATTGAATTTTAGTTATTCTTTTTGTGTTCTAGAAACAAATAATAGGAATATTTTTAAACTTAAAGTAGAATATTTTAAATAAAAATTTTTAAATTCTCGAATAATATAGAAAAATTGGACATTCAGCTAAAAATAATATTTGCCAGCAAGTTACTTTTTAAATTCTGAAAAATTAAAAATTTTGTTGTTTTTTGTGCATTTTCGACCACAACGTGCATTTTCGTGATTATAAATCTTTTTATTTTTTATATACAGTTGAGCTGAAAAAAATAAGGACGTTCTTTTTGAGTCTATGGATTTAAAACTGTAAATAATACTATTGCATAAATGTTAATATAAAATTAGATAACATTAAACAGCATTAACATTTAAAGAGAAATCTATATGCTGATAAAGTTTATTTATTTATATTTATAAATTCAAAACAAATTTTTAAAAACGGGTCAGAGTTACCATAATTTTCGCTAAATACTTTAGTTGCCAATGGATAAAAAAGCGCGTAGCACGAGAAAGAACGTTGAAAGAAATATTGCTTATCAAAAAATCAGAACTAAGACTTAAAAGGAGGGATACTGCTTCTCTCGTCATTACATCGGAGGGATGATCGGCGAATGATAACAGCAACCGTAAAACATAGATACAAGCACTGGCTTGTATTTTTGTTTTTTAATTCTTACTTTAGACTTAAGATAGTATTGTTAGTTCAAATACATTCAAGATTTAATAAATAAAATATGAAAAAAAACAAGTAAGAGTGCTATAGTCTTGTGCATTATAGTTCATTTTAGTGATCGCTCATTTTAGTTTAAAGTAAAAAATGAACTAATTCAATCGTTTTTTTTTTTTTTTCTTTTGAACTAAGATTTGTTTTGTAGACTTTTTTCTATTCATCACATACCAGCCAGTGTTTTTTTTTGTGATTTTTTATAAAGCTTTTTTTTGTTAATAAATCATTTTCGAATAAAAATGCTAAATTCAGACATTCTCAAAATGGTTAATAAACTATACATACATAAATTTTGATTCATTTTGTGTAATAGTTACACACAAAATATAGTTCAAAAATGGAACTAGTTAGACATAAAACTTTGAACTAGTTTAGTAGTTCGTTCGTAAACTACCAAGTCTAGAGTGCTATTTTCGGCTATGCCGAATCTTATATAACCTTCACCATAGTATTGTTAAATAATACCTTACTCTGTTATGATTCTCAATTTCACAATAAAAATATACAATCGGTTTTTATTTTTATGATTTTCAACTTCATGATTAAACTTATTATATAAAGACTAATAAACTTCACCACTGGTGGTGAAGGGTATAATAATAGAACCAAGTTTATTCCGTATAAAAAGACAAAAATTTTAAAAAATCAGGCAGTTTCACCGAAATATTTTCACACCTTAAAACTACATAAACCAATAAAATTAATAAACTTACCGGAAATAGCAATACTCATAAATTATTTATATTTAGTCATTCGTTATGAAGAACAACTTTATTGAAACCTAAAGTTATCAAAAAATAAAAACTAATAGAAGATCTATACAATCTCGCGAGCAAATACAAATATAAAGAAACACAGACATAAATTAACATCTGGCATCACATTCTTTACTATTAGACGCATCTCATATAATCGATTTCTCAGGAGATAGAATATACCAGCGATGCCAACTTGGCTCTTTTCGCGCTAATTTTAGCTCTTTTTGACTACCTTTGACGCGAAAATATTCCCTTTAGCACTTTTTCAAAAAAAAGAGCTATTTTCATTCTAAACCCCCGTCATTAACAAGTCTTAACAAAAGTCAAACTTCATATAAAAAAACCAGTATTAATAATGTTTTTTTATATGAAGTTTGACGGGGTTACCCCCGTCACCATTAGGCATTAACATGTCTTAATAAAGGTCAAAAATCATATAAAAAAAAACAGTTTTAGAAATAATGTTTCTTTTTAGGGTTCCGTACACAAAGTGTAAAAACGTAACCCTATTGTTTTCGCTACAATGTCTGTCCGTCTGTCAGCGCCTTTTATCTCTGGAACCGTAATAGTGAGACTCTTGAAATTTTTACAGATGATTTATAGCTGTTGCCGCTATAGCAACAAATAGTAAATCTTATAGGGTGTTCCGATAGAGAAGTGTTATTCACGAATATGTGACTATTTCGTGAACTGTAGGAGGCATAGACTCAAGATTTAAAAACAGTAATTAAAACTTAGTTCGCTATATAAACAAGTCTAAAAAATAAAACTAAACATTAAAGGGTGTGCCGATAGTGCCGTGATTTGCATGTAATTTATATTTATAGAACACTAAGAAAAGTGAATTCGTATCGTTATAATAGAATAAGTTCATATTCAGTTTACAGAACAGAGGTAATTATAATTTAAAAATATACCTATGAAAATATTAGTGAAGTTTTTGTAAATGTAAAAATGTACTTATATAGTATATGAATATAAATTATAAAATTAAAATAGACAGAAATAAATCAGTAAAGTGCGATTTAGACGCGCACACGTATGGTTCCGTATATGTTCAGTACAACTTCAAGTTGTTATTTTTTTATGTCTTATGGGACACCCTTTAATTTTAAAATTAAGACATATTCGTGAAAAAAATAAGGCAATATTCGTGAAAAACATGTCACTAATGGACACCCTTTAGTTTTTAGTAATTGTTATAGCGGCCGAAGTAACACACCCACTGAAAACATTTCAAGAGTCTACCTATTACGGTTTATAAAATAAGGCTATTAACGTAAACATCATGTCACTGTCGGAACACCCTTTAATTTACATAGCAATTCCCTTTCTATTCCTATAATGGTTATAAAATTAGGCCACATTAATGCAAATCTATTGCTATTTGTTATAGTGGCCATGGTAATACATATCCTGTAAAAATTTCAAGATTCTACCTATTACCATTCAAAACTTAGGCCATGTACATGCAAATCACGTCACTATCGGAACACCCTTTAATATTTAGGTTAATTTTTGTAACTTGTTTATAAAACGAACATAGTTTTAATTACTGTCTGCAAATTTTATGTGGTTGCCTCCTACAGCTTAAGAAATAAAGACATAATCGTAAATAACACGTCAATTTCGGAACACCCTATAAGTTTTAGTAATTTTTGCTATAGCGGTCACGACTATACACCTTCTCTGAAAATTTCAAGGGTCTATCTATTATGGTTCAAAACTTAGGCCTTATACATGCAAATCACGCCACTATCGGAACACCCTTTAATTTTTAGGTTTCTTTTTTTAGACTTGTTTCCTCCTAGAGTTCAAGAAAAAAGCACATATTTGTGAATAACACCTCTATATCGGAAAACCCGTATTTGTTGCTATTGTGGCAACAGCTATACATCATCTGTGAAAATTTTAAGAGTCTACCTATTACGATTCCAGAGATAAGAGGAACTGACAGACATTGTAGCGAAAACAATAGGATAACGTTTTTATCCTTTGGGTACGGAACCCTAAAAATAAAAAAATCGTCGTTTTTCAATATAGCGCTTTTTAGCTCTTTTTGTCTGCTGCGTCGACGCGTTTGGTCTTTGAAAAGTTGGCATCCCTGGAATATACATATTTAAATAAAATTAAAGAAACGTAAAGAGAGGGTCGTAAAGTAGCTTTGGATTGAGGAACACGTTTTCGCGTCATTGTCATTATCGTTTAAGGTCAATCAGGCCGTCCTTGTTGCTCAGTCTTCAAGTGGGTTGCGTCTCCCTCTCGCACTGGCTGATTGGCTACCAAGGTTAGCTGTACCGTGGTACAGTTAATTGGTGCTTGCATTAATCAGCCACGTGTAATCACTTGGGTTATCGTGTATATCCTAAATTGTTTGCATAAATCAAGAAACCACATGAAAAAATAACATAAATTATACATACATTTGAAGAAATGAAAAAAAAAGATTTGCACAATTCTACAACAGGAAAAACTAAACTAAATTAAAACATAAAACATTTTTTTCAACCTAGTGTTTACGGCAGCTTTTTACCATTTGGCACCAAAATTGTTGCTCAGTCTAAGCAGGGTTCCTAGATTTTTTTCGAGTCACATCCCCAATTTTAAAATTTTCATCCTCGAAATTCCCCCAAAAAATTTAAACTATCCTCAAAATTCCACGCTAAAAAGGATACTGTTTTCATTAAAATTAACACATGAATATTCTATTTGTTCTCTTGTTAACTTAATTTAAAAATATAGTGTTCACTTTTTTGTATATTAGACTGATTGGTAGCTAGTTTATCAGTCTAGGGATTGCGGGTTCGATTCCCGCCAAAGACTGGGTGTTTTTGCAGACAAGGAAAAAGCTTAGCAGGCAGGTGGTCTTTTTATTAGCAAAAAAAAAACTAAGTTGATTGAGGTTTTACCTCACTATTTCTTGGGATAGATCAAAAGATTTAAAACAAATTTTAGTATTTTTTAAATGTATATTAATTCTCAACAAAGTTTTGAGTAACTAGTTTTGCAATTTATTTCTTATTTAGGATTTTGTTTGTGCCGAAAAAATATTTATATTTATAAGCAATTCTAGTTGATATGTATAATAACTTTGCCAGGTCTAGAAACAAGGTTATTTCAGCTGCATCTTGATATTTATAAACTTTTCCCCAAAATACGGTTAAGTTGCTCCACTTTTTCATTGCCATTTTTCTTAATTGTTATTTATAATTGTCTTTTAAAACATTGTTATTTACTGCTGCTAACTCTGACGGCCGTCTTATTTATTTTCTTTATTTTAGTTCTCTACAACCCTCAATACAATTTTTTTAGTAGTACTGATAGCTGAACTGGTAGCTGAATGAATTTTTGGCACATATGTATATCTCTTGGTCTACTATTTTAAAAAATGAATTAAATTTTGAGAAATCCTTTTATTTTTCCGTTGCGGGGACAATTAAATACCCAAAATTCCCCCATTTCAGTAATTTTTATGTTTTTGAATTTTAATCTATCATTTCATATACAAAATGATAAAGCGTAATAGTTTATTTTTATAAAATATAACTAATCTCTAATTATTTAGGGTTGCCGTATACCTCTTTTAAATATAACATTATTTTAGTATTTTTATTTTTTTAAGTTCTGAAAATACTCCTCATGGTATTCAAATAACATTATATGAATAGGGTTTCCAAATTGACAACACTAAATATTTTAAAATTAAATTATTATATTTTTTTCGCAATTTTTATTTATTGTATCTTCAATATAATTGAACTATCAATAATTATTCATATCTTAAGTCTAAAAAAAATAAATATATTTGTTTAGTCCAGTGCTGGACAAAAAAACTGTATGTTTCACGGTTACTGTAATTTGCGGATTATCCCACTGATGTACGGTTGAAAGAAGCAGTGTCCCTCCTTCTTAGTCGAATGTATGTAACCAGGTTCATTTAGTATATTACGGGCCAGCGCATTTGGATGAATTTCTTTAAATACCTTATGGCAAGTTTCGCTATTTCTGCTTTAACTGATGGCACGTTTAGATCTTTATGGATGTTCTAGTTTTTTTATATATCAAGTAGTAGATGTAATTATACGAAGAATCTTATTTTGGCGCCTTTGATTTTTTTTCTACGTTGCTAGCTGAGGCAGTGCCCCATAATTGAATGCCATAACACCAAATTGGTTGGTAGAATTGACTTGTATAATAAAAGTTTACAATCTAAAGCTAGAGTTGAATTTCTGCCAATTAGCCAGTTTAGTTGGACTGCTTTCAACTTCATTTGTGTTAACTTTGTTTCTATGTGGCGTTTCCATGTAAGACGCCGGTAAAGATGTTTGTCGAGATATTTGACGTCTGAAAGCTGAGGTATCGTTTGGTTATTTATCCGAATAGGGGGGCAAGATTCTCTACGCAGTGTGAATGTTATGTGAGTACATTTTTGTTCATTAACTTTTATTCTCCATTTCTTCAACCAATTTTCTAAATTGGATATGTGGTCTTGTAAATATCGTGATGCTACTTCGGGTCTTTCCTAAATGTTCAAAAAATCTGTGTCGTCAGAAAATGTCGATGTGTGAAATCGGTTACTAGTTGGCATGTTTGAAGTATACAATAAGTATAAAAAAGAAAGAAAGAAAGAAACGTCGATAAAAAGCGCAGAGCAGTATTTTCTCTCTTCAATAGTCTTATTAACAACATTAACTAACCTGTGATTTTGTTCGATCGTACTATGTGTTTTCCTGAAGCCGAATTGATGGTTTGGAATAGATCCTTTGTCGCTTAGAATAGGGTTAAGCTTAGTTATTAACATCCTCTCAAACAGCTTAGACATATTTGACTAAACGCTATAGGTCTGTATGATTAAATTTTTGTGTGGTCTTTTCCTGGTTTAGAAATCATGGTAACCAAGGACACCTTCCACTCTGTGGGAAAGTACTCAAGACGTAAAATGGCATTAAAAATAAAAAGAACGATTCTGCGAGCTACACGGGACATCTCAAACAACATCTTGTTACTGGTTTTATCAACGCCAGGGGCTTTTTGGTGTTTAAATCCGTTATTGCCTTTTCAAGATTACCAAATTCAAATCTTATCGGTACTCTCAATTCAACTATATCAGTCGATATATTTGGGGTAAAAACCTTTTTCAAATGTCCAACAAATAAATTTCCTTTTTCGGTATCACTCCATGCCCAGCCTCCAGCTGAAGTTCGCAAGGGAGTATGACTGGCCTTTTAAGGTTTCTAAAAGCACGCCATAACGAATAATCTGATTGAGGAGTTGCTTCTAGGTCTCCCAAATAGTTTTTCAGGGATGCCACTCTTCGAGATTCCAGCATCCAGAATTATTATATAAGATAAAAAACATTTTTATATAAAGATTAATAAATATAAACAAATTCAAATAACATAAAAATTGTAAACAATTTCTTAATCTTAATTAAAATAGTTTCTGAGTCTGAATCAGTGTTAATACATTCACCTACTATTATGTAATTACTAATTTCTTGATAATTGTTGAAAGAGCTGCTTGTATTTATTGTATTTCTATTAGATGAAATTAATGGATCAGAAGAAATTAGGAGTTTATTCTTTAAATCTTGAATACAATTTTCTCTGCTATTTTTTCGAGTATGCTCAAGTCTGTTCTGTCTTAATTGTTTTGTGAAGGTATTCTAAAGCATTCGACCGTGCACTCACCTTGTATTAATTCTAAATTTTCTAAATAAAAATTTTAAATTCTCGAATAATATAGAAAAATTAGACATTCAGCTAAAAATAATATTTGTCAGCAAGTTACTTTTTAAATTCTGAAAAATTAAAAATTTTGTTGTTTTTTGTGCATTTTCGACCACAACGTGCATTTTCGTGATTATAAATCTTTTTTTTTTTTTATATACAGTTGAGCTGAAAAAAATAAGGACGTTCTTTTTGAGTCTATGGATTTAAAACTGTAAATAATACTATTGCATAAATGTTAATATAAAATTAGATAACATTAAACAGCATTAACATTTAAAGAGAAATCTATATGCTGATAAAGTTTATTTATTTATATTTATAAATTCAAAACAAATTTTTAAAAACGGGTCAGAGTTACCAAAATTTTCGCTAAATATTTTAGTTGCCAATGGATAAAAAAGCGCGTAGCACGAGAAAGAACGTTGAAAGAAATATTGCTTATCAAAAAATCAGAACTAAGACTTAAAAGGAGGGATACTGCTTCTCTCGTCCTTACATCGGAGGGATGATCGGCGAATGATAACAGCAACCGTAAAACATAGATACAAGCACTGGCTTGTATTTTTGTTTTTTAATTCTTACTTTAGACTTAAGATAGTATTGTTAGTGCAAATACATTCAAGATTTAATAAATAAAATATGAAAAAAAACAAGTAAGAGTGCTATAGTCTTGTGCATTATAGTTCATTTTAGTGATCGCTCATTTTAGTTTAAAGTTAAAGAATGAACTAATTCAATCGTGTTTTTTTTTGCTTTTGAACTAAGATTTGTTTTGTAGACTTTTTTCTATTCATCACATACCAGCCAGTGTTTTTTTGTGATTTTTTATAAAGCTTTTTTTTGTTAATAAATCATTTTCGAATAAAAATACTGAATTCACACATTCTCAAAATGGCTAATAACTATACATACATAAATTTTGATTCATTTTGTGTAATAGTTACACACAAAATATAGTTCAAAAATTGAACTAGTTAGACATAAAACTTTGAACTAGTTTAGTAGTTCGTTCGTGAACTACCAAGTCTAGAGTGCTATTTTCGGCTATGCCGAATCTTATATAACCTTCACCATAGTATTGTTAAATAATACCTTACTCTGTTATGATTCTCAATTTCACAATAAAAATATACAATCGGTTTTTATTTTTTTTTGTTTATTGGCTAGTGTTGATTTATCTCGTTGTTTCTTTATAAGCTAGTCCAGCCTAACTCCTTTAATGTAAATAAAACAATAGTTTAATTACATTTTTCCCGACGTTTCGTCAATTTCTTGTTGACTTTATCAAGGGGAATCTATTTAATTAAGAAAAACAAAACAATACAATCAAACCACTCTTACATTAGATATAACAAACTTACTTACAGTAAAAACAATATTATTAATTACATTAAAACATAATCTAACATATTACATTTAACAAAAAACATTTAACATTAAATTAAATTTAAACATATAAAAACACAACTTAAATTTATATCACAGTTTATTTAATGGCGACTATGTAACAAGTGTTTATGTTGTCCGTATCTTCTTTCAAGTTCATTGTACATATACTCTTTCTTTTGTTGTATTCTTAGGCTCTCAATAGTGTACCTTTTCTTTACCACATTTTCTCTATCTAAAATTGTTACTGTTTCAAAATCAGCTGAATGACCTGTCTCTAGTATGTGTTGCGCCAACGCAGTTGATTGTTTATGTTTTTCTATATCATTCTTATGTTTTTTCACCCTTGTTTCTAAAGTTCGTTTTGTTGTGCCAATGTAAATTAAATTGCAGTTGTTGTTATCACTCCCTTTACATTTTATTTCATAAACAATATTGTTTTGTTGTTCTTTGTCAATAGGAGTTTTTATTTTTGAAAATATTGTGTTTAGTGTTGTGTTCGGTTTGTATGCAAAGTTTATGTTCTTGTTTATTATAGTGTTTCTGATGTTTTTGTTGCCCGTTAAGCCAGGGATGTAACGTACACTGTAGTAACGTTAATCATTCGTGATGTCAGGGTTGGTATTTACGTTGTGATTTTTTATCTTTTTGGAAATTTCATCTATTAATGCATTAATCAGTTTAATTGGGAAGCTGTTTTCTTTAAGTGTTTATTTTAATGAGTTGGATATTGTGTTCTTTAAATTGTTCATCGTTAATATTTAGTATTCTATATATATAATTCTTCGCTGTATTTATTATTTGGTTGTGTTGAATTAAAATTAATAATTCTGCCTGATGCTGTGCTTTTTGCATACCAGTCAAATATTATTTTATTATTTTTCTTGTATATTTTTGTGTCCAAGTATGCAATTGAATTGTTGCTTTTAATTTCCATGGTAAATTGTATTTTTGGGTGATATTTATTAAAAGTTTCCAGTATTATATCTTTTTCATCAGCGTTTACTATTGCTAATATGTCGTCTACATACATATTTAGTTATGTATTTTACGTGTATATTCTTAGATTTTAATTCAATAAGAATTTCGTCCATAAGATTGTCCAGTATAATGTCCGCGATGGTTGGGGAAAGCGGGTTGCCCATTGGCATACCAAAGATTTGTTTTTAGATTTTGTTGCTATACATAAAATAATTATTGCCACATATACAAAAACGAAGAATTTTCAGGAACATAGATTTGGGAATTTTTGTGTGATTTTTAATGGCGTTCCATTTTTCCATTATAATATTTATAGCTTTGTTGGTAGGAATATTTGTAATATTACGTCTAGTGAGATCAGTATTTCTCTTTCATCTAATCTTATGTTGGTAAGTTGTTCCTTAAGCCTATTTGAATTTTTTATATTGTAGTCGTCAGAGATAATATTTTTTAAAATTTTTCCTACATGCTTTGATAAGTGATAGCACGGAACTTGTATTGAAGAAATTATAGGTCTAAGTGGAGTTTCAGGTTTATGTATTTTAGGCAATTCATATATTAATGGAGCTGTGCCAGCTGAGCAAAGTAATTGTTTTTTGAGCCATCCGTCTATATATTGATTTTTGTGTACGTCCAGGATAATCTTGTTGTTTTCTTTTTGAAGGTTTGTCGTTGGGTCTGTCCTTAGATTACGGTAAGTATATTTATCTTCCAACAATGCTTCCATTTTCCTTCTGTTTTCATTTTCATACAAAGCTACAGTTTTATTGCCTTTATCTGCTTGTAAAATAATTATATTTTTGTTTTGGCGTAAAAATTTTTTCGTTTTATTGTAGATCGTAAGAATAAATTTTTCTCTTGGGTTGATTTTCATTTTTCTTTTAAATCTTGTTATGTCGTTTGCTAGTTTAGTTCTTGCAATGTCTTTTGCTTTGACTTCATTGTCGTTTATAGCTTGTATGCATTGTTCAACGTCTGCGTAACGTGTAGTGGGGAGAAATTCCGTTCATCTACTGGTAAGGCGAATTTTTTTCCCAACGATAAGATCCACTTAGATTCAATGGGAATATATGTTTCCGTTTTATTTTCAAACCAATCTCTGTGAAAGTTAAGTCCATGTATTTTAAACTGTTTTTCTTTCAGTGTGTCCAATTTTGAGTTTTGTTTGTCTCTCACTGTTCTAGTAATATGTTTAATTCTATTTGCTTGTCTGTTAATAAAAGCTTCGTAGTCTTCTCTTATCAACATCTTTTCCATTCCAACTTTTAAATGGTGACTTTTTCTTTGGATTATTTTGATATTAGTATTTGTCTGTGACATTTCGAGATTTAGGATTTTTTTATGGAAATTATATGTTACATTTCCTAATTTTCTTTTTATTGTCGTACATTTAAACAGCTGTGATACCTGTGTTGTTGTGTTTTTTGTGTGGTTAGGTATTATACCGTAGCTTCTACATGTTAATATAAATTTCAACCTACTTTCTTGATGTGTGAGCCTTTTACCTTCGTTGCAATATTCTTTTAACGTACTGCATGTCTCCTTATCGTATTTGGTTTTTACTTTTATGATTTTCAACTTCATGATTACACTTATTATATTGTTACGAAAAAAGAATTTATTCATTATAGGCTCTGAACCACAATACTCTCGAACAACAACAACATTAATGGTTTATTTTCTTACAATGATGAAAGAAAGAAACAAACAATAAAGAGTAACGCCTTAAACAATAATTCGCATATACACACACACATTAAATAAACACTCATCAGTTAAATACACAGCCACATACATAAATACAAGCATAAAAAAATAAACAGCCACACATACAGGTATAAAGAAATAAAAAAACACACAAACAGAAAACAAGAGCAATAACAATCGAACCTGCCAGACCTGTCTAGAATAGAACATTCTGGTGCTTTCAAATCACCTATATAAGTGAATCGTGCTGGCGAGTAGTATGGCAGTATTAATTTGAAAGTCAAAGAGTTAAGTTGTCGAATTTTAAGAGTGTTTAACAGTTTGCTGTATTTTTTTAACAGTGGTATTAGTAAATAAATAGTAACATACAGTAAAAGTAATAACAATGTGTATTTATTTTGCAATTAGAAGAACCCAACGTAAAGTAAAAACTTAACAATATAAAGAATAAGAAACTTCACCACTGGAGGTGAAGAGTATAATAATAGAACCAAGTTTATTCCGTATAAAAAGACTAAAATTTTAAAAAATCAGGCAGTTTCACCGAAATATTTTCACACCTTAAAACTACATAAACCAATAAAATTAATAAACCTACCGAAAATAGCAATACTCATAAATTATTTATATTTAGTCATTCGTTATGAAGAACAACTTTATTGAGGATGATAAACCTAAAGTTATCAAAAAATAAAAACTAATAGAAGATCTATAAAATCTCGCGAGCAAATACAAATATAAAGAAACACAGACATATATTAACATCTGGCATCACATTCTTTACTATTAGACGCATCTCATATAATCGATTTCTCAGGAGATAAAATATACCAGCGATGCCAACTTGGCTCTTTTCGCGCTAATTTTAGCTCTTTTTGACTACCTTTGACGCGAAAATATTCCCTTTAGCACTTTTTCAAAAAAACGAGCTATTTTCATTCTAAACCCCCGTCACCATTAGGCATTAACATGTCTTAATAAAGGTCAAACTTCATATAAAAAAAGCAGTTTTATAAATAAAAAAAACGTAAAAACGTAACCCTATTGTTTTCGCTACAATGTCTGTCCGTCTGTCAGCGCCTTTTATCTCTGGAACCGTAATAGTGAGACTCTTGAAATTTTTACAGATGATTTATAGCTGTTGCCGCTATAGCAACAAATAGTAAATCTTATAGGGTGTTCCGATAGAGAAGTGTTATTCACGAATATGTGACTATTTCGTGAACTGTAGGAGGCATAGACTCAAGATTTAAAAACAGTAATTAAAACTTAGTTCGCTATATAAACAAGTCTAAAAAATAAAACTAAACATTAAAGGGTGTGCCGATAGTGCCGTGATTTGCATGTAATTTATATTTATAGAACACTAAGAAAAGTGAATTCGTATCGTTATAATAGAATAAGTTCATATTCAGTTTACAGAACAGAGGTAATTATAATTTAAAAATATACCTATGAAAATATTAGTGAAGTTTTTGTAAATGTAAAAATGTACTTATATAGTATATGAATATAAATTATAAAATTAAAATAGACAGAAATAAATCAGTAAAGTGCGATTTAGACGCGCACACGTATGGTTCCGTATATGTTCAGTACAACTTCAAGTTGTTATTTTTTTATGTCTTATGGGACACCCTTTAATTTTAAAATTAAGACATATTCGTGAAAAAAATAAGGCAATATTCGTGAAAAACATGTCACTAATGGACACCCTTTAGTTTTTAGTAATTGTTATAGCGGCCGAAGTAACACACCCACTGAAAACATTTCAAGAGTCTACCTATTACGGTTTATAAAATAAGGATATTTACGTAAGCATCATGTCACTGTCGGAACACCCTTTAATGTACATAGCAATTCCCTTTCTATTTCTATTATGGTTATAAAATTACGCCACATAATTGCAAATCACGTCACTTTGGGGCAACCTTTAATTTTTGCTATTTGTTTAGTGGCCATGGTAATACATATCCTGTAAAAATTTCAAGATTCTACCTATTACCGTTCAAAACTTTGGCCATGTACGTGCAAATCACGTCACTATCGGAACACCCTTTAATATTTAGGTTAATTTTTATATACTTGTTTATAAAGCGAACATAGTTTTAATTACTGTCTGCAAATTTTATGTGGTTGCCTCCTACAGCTTAAGATATAAAGACATAATCGTAAATACCACGTCAATTTCGGAACACCCTATAAGTTTTAGTACTTTTTGCTATAGCGGTCATGACTATACACCTTCTCTTCAAAACTTAGGCCTTATATATGCAAATCACGCCACTATCGGAACACCCTTTAATTTTTAGGTTTCTTTTTTTAGACTTGTTTCCTCCTAGAGTTCAAGAAAAAAGCACAAATTTGTTAATAACACCTCTATATCGGAAAACCCTATAAGTTTTAGTATTTGTTGCTATTGTGGCAACAGCTATACATCATCTGTGAAAATTTTAAGAGTCTACCTATTATGATTCCAGAGATAAGAGGAACTGACAGACATTGTAGCGAAAACAATAGGATAACGTTTTTATCCTTTGGGTACGGAACCCTAAAAATAAAAAAATCGTCGTTTTTCAATATAGCTCTTTTTGTCTGCTGCGTCGACGCGTTTGGTCTTTGAAAAGTTGGCATCCCTGGAATATACATATTTAAATAAAATTAAAGAAACGTAAAGAGAGGGTCGTAAAGTAGCTTTGGATTGAGGAACACGTTTTCGCGTCATTGTCATTATCGTTTAAGGTCAATCAGGCCGTCCTTGTTGCTCAGTCTTCAAGTGGGTTGCGTCTCCCTCTCGCACTGGCTGATTGGCTACCAAGGTTAGCTGTACCGTGGTACAGTTAATTGGTGCTTGCATTAATCAGCCACGTGTAATCACTTGGGTTATCGTGTATATCCTAAATTGTTTGCATAAATCAAGAAACCACATGAAAAAATAACATAAATTATACATACATTTGAAGAAATGAAAAAAAAAGATTTGCACAATTCTACAACAGGAAAAACTAAACTAAATTAAAACATAAAACATTTTTTTCAACCTAGTGTTTACGGCAGCTTTTTACCATTTGGCACCAAAATTGTTGCTCAGTCTAAGCAGGGTTCCTAGATTTTTTTCGAGTCACATCCCCAATTTTAAAATTTTCATCCTCGAAATTCCCCCAAAAAATTTAAACTATCCTCAAAATTCCACGCTAAAAAGGATACTGTTTTCATTAAAATTAACACATGAATATTCTATTTGTTCTCTTGTTAACTTAATTTAAAAATATAGTGTTCACTTTTTTGTATATTAGACTGATTGGTAGCTAGTTTATCAGTCTAGGGATTGCGGGTTCGATTCCCGCCAAAGACTGGGTGTTTTTGCAGACAAGGAAAAAGCTTAGCAGGCAGGTGGTCTTTTTATTAGCAAAAAAAAAACTAAGTTGATTGAGGTTTTACCTCACTATTTCTTGGGATAGATCAAAAGATTTAAAACAAATTTTAGTATTTTTTAAATGTATATTAATTCTCAACAAAGTTTTGAGTAACTAGTTTTGCAATTTATTTCTTATTTAGGATTTTGTTTGTGCCGAAAAAATATTTATATTTATAAGCAATTCTAGTTGATATGTATAATAACTTTGCCAGGTCTAGAAACAAGGTTATTTCAGCTGCATCTTGATATTTATAAACTTTTCCCCAAAATACGGTTAAGTTGCTCCACTTTTTCATTGCCATTTTTCTTAATTGTTATTTATAATTGTCTTTTAAAACATTGTTATTTACTGCTGCTAACTCTGACGGCCGTCTTATTTATTTTCTTTATTTTAGTTCTCTACAACCCTCAATACAATTTTTTTAGTAGTACTGATAGCTGAACTGGTAGCTGAATGAATTTTTGGCACATATGTATATCTCTTGGTCTACTATTTTAAAAAATGAATTAAATTTTGAGAAATCCTTTTATTTTTCCGTTGCGGGGACAATTAAATACCCAAAATTCCCCCATTTCAGTAATTTTTATGTTTTTGAATTTTAATCTATCATTTCATATACAAAATGATAAAGCGTAATAGTTTATTTTTATAAAATATAACTAATCTCTAATTATTTAGGGTTGCCGTATACCTCTTTTAAATATAACATTATTTTAGTGTTTTTATTTTTTTAAGTTCTGAAAATACTCCTCATGGTATTCAAATAACATTATATGAATAGGGTTTCCAAATTGACAACACTAAATATTTTAAAATTAAATTATTATATTTTTTTCGCAATTTTTATTTATTGTATCTTCAATATAATTGAACTATCAATAATTATTCATATCTTAAGTCTAAAAAAAATAAATATATTTGTTTAGTCCAGTGCTGGACAAAAAAACTGTATGTTTCACGGTTACTGTAATTTGCGGATTATCCCACTGATGTACGGTTGAAAGAAGCAGTGTCCCTCCTTCTTAGTCGAATGTATGTAACCAGGTTCATTTAGTATATTACGGGCCAGCGCATTTGGATGAATTTCTTTAAATACCTTATGGCAAGTTTCGCTATTTCTGCTTTAACTGATGGCACGTTTAGATCTTTATGGATGTTCTAGTTTTTTTATATATCAAGTAGTAGATGTAATTATACGAAGAATCTTATTTTGGCGCCTTTGATTTTTTTTCTACGTTGCTAGCTGAGGCAGTGCCCCATAATTGAATGCCATAACACCAAATTGGTTGGTAGAATTGACTTGTATAATAAAAGTTTACAATCTAAAGCTAGAGTTGAATTTCTGCCAATTAGCCAGTTTAGTTGGACTGCTTTCAACTTCATTTGTGTTAACTTTGTTTCTATGTGGCGTTTCCATGTAAGACGCCGGTAAAGATGTTTGTCGAGATATTTGACGTCTGAAAGCTGAGGTATCGTTTGGTTATTTATCCGAATAGGGGGGCAAGATTCTCTACGCAGTGTGAATGTTATGTGAGTACATTTTTGTTCATTAACTTTTATTCTCCATTTCTTCAACCAATTTTCTAAATTGGATATGTGGTCTTGTAAATATCGTGATGCTACTTCGGGTCTTTCCTAAATGTTCAAAAAATCTGTGTCGTCAGAAAATGTCGATGTGTGAAATCGGTTACTAGTTGGCATGTTTGAAGTATACAATAAGTATAAAAAGGGCCCCAATATATTACCTTGGGGAACTCCGGCTTCAATTGACTGGGGTGAGCTCAAAAAATCTCCTTCTTTCACAATAAATTTTCGTTCAGTTAAATAACTAACTAGCTGCTTATAGAGGTTTACGGGCAAATTCAGTTTTAGCCTATATATTTGGCCTTCATGCCATACCTTATCGAATGCTTGAGAAACGTCGATAAAAAGCGCAGAGCAGTATTTTCTCTCTTCAATAGTCTTCTTAACAACATTAACTAACCTGTGATTTTGTTCGATCGTACTATGTGTTTTCCTGAAGCCGAATTGATGGTTTGGAATAGATCCTTTGTCGCTTAGAATAGGGTTAAGCTTAGTTATTAACATCCTCTCAAACAGCTTAGACATATTTGACTAAACGCTATAGGTCTGTATGATTAAATTTTTGTGTGGTCTTTTCCTGGTTTAGAAATCATGGTAACCAAGGACACCTTCCACTCTGTGGGAAAGTACTCAAGACGTAAAATGGCATTAAAAATAAAAAGAACGATTCTGCGAGCTACACGGGACATCTCAAACAACATCTTGTTACTGGTTTTATCAACGCCAGGGGCTTTTTGGTGTTTAAATCCGTTATTGCCTTTTCAAGATTACCAAATTCAAATCTTATCGGTACTCTCAATTCAACTATATCAGTCGATATATTTGGGGTAAAAACCTTTTTCAAATGTCCAACAAATAAATTTTCTTTTTCGGTATCACTCCATGCCCAGCCTCCAGCTGAAGTTCGCAAGGGAGTATGACTGGCCTTTTAAGGTTTCTAAAAGCACGCCATAACGAATAATCTGATTGAGGAGTTGCTTCTAGGTCTCCCAAATAGTTTTTCAGGGATGCCACTCTTCGAGATTCCAGCATCCAGAATTATTATATAAGATAAAAAACATTTTTATATAAAGATTAATAAATATAAACAAATTCAAATAACATAAAAATTGTAAACAATTTCTTAATCTTAATTAAAATAGTTTCTGAGTCTGAATCAGTGTTAATACATTCACCTACTATTATGTAATTACTAATTTCTTGATAATTGTTGAAAGAGCTGCTTGTATTTATTGTATTTCTATTAGATGAAATTAATGGATCAGAAGAAATTAGGAGTTTATTCTTTAAATCTTGAATACAATTTTCTCTGCTATTTTTTCGAGTATGCTCAAGTCTGTTCTGTCTTAATTGTTTTGTGAAGGTATTCTAAAGCATTCGACCGTGCACTCACCTTGTATTAATTCTAAATTTTCTAAATAAAAATTTTAAATTCTCGAATAATATAGAAAAATTGGACATTCAGCTAAAAATAATATTTGTCAGCAAGTTACTTTTTAAATTCTGAAAAATTAAAAATTTTGTTGTTTTTTGTGCATTTTCGACCACAACGTGCATTTTCGTGATTATAAATCTTTTTATTTTTTATATACAGTTGAGCTGAAAAAAATAAGGACGTTCTTTTTGAGTCTATGGATTTAAAACTGTAAATAATACTATTGCATAAATGTTAATATAAAATTAGATAACATTAAACAGCATTAACATTTAAAGAGAAATCTATATGCTGATAAAGTTTATTTATTTATATTTATAAATTCAAAACAAATTTTTAAAAACGGGTCAGAGTTACCATAATTTTCGCTAAATACTTTAGTTGCCAATGGATAAAAAAGCGCGTAGCACGAGAAAGAACGTTGAAAGAAATATTGCTTATCAAAAAATCAGAACTAAGACTTAAAAGGAGGGATACTGCTTCTCTCGTCATTACATCGGAGGGATGATCGGCGAATGATAACAGCAACCGTAAAACATAGATACAAGCACTGGCTTGTATTTTTGTTTTTTAATTCTTACTTTAGACTTAAGATAGTATTGTTAGTTCAAATACATTCAAGATTTAATAAATAAAATATGAAAAAAAACAAGTAAGAGTGCTATAGTCTTGTGCATTATAGTTCATTTTAGTGATCGCTCATTTTAGTTTAAAGTAAAAAATGAACTAATTCAATCGTTTTTTTTTTTTTTTTCTTTTGAACTAAGATTTGTTTTGTAGACTTTTTTCTATTCATCACATACCAGCCAGTGTTTTTTTTTGTGATTTTTTATAAAGCTTTTTTTTGTTAATAAATCATTTTCGAATAAAAATGCTAAATTCAGACATTCTCAAAATGGTTAATAAACTATACATACATAAATTTTGATTCATTTTGTGTAATAGTTACACACAAAATATAGTTCAAAAATGGAACTAGTTAGACATAAAACTTTGAACTAGTTTAGTAGTTCGTTCGTAAACTACCAAGTCTAGAGTGCTATTTTCGGCTATGCCGAATCTTATATAACCTTCACCATAGTATTGTTAAATAATACCTTACTCTGTTATGATTCTCAATTTCACAATAAAAATATACAATCGGTTTTTATTTTTATGATTTTCAACTTCATGATTACACTTATTATATAAAGACTAATAAACTTCACCACTGGTGGTGAAGGGTATAATAATAGAACCAAGTTTATTCCGTATAAAAAGACAAAAATTTTAAAAAATCAGGCAGTTTCACTGAAATATTTTCACACCTTAAAACTACATAAACCAATAAAATTAATAAACTTACCGGAAATAGCAATACTCATAAATTATTTATATTTAGTCATTCGTTATGAAGAACAACTTTATTGAGGATGATAAACCTAAAGTTATCAAAAAATAAAAACTAATAGAAGATCTATACAATCTCGCGAGCAAATACAAATATAAAGAAACACAGACATAAATTAACATCTGGCATCACATTCTTTACTATTAGACGCATCTCATATAATCGATTTCTCAGGAGATAGAATATACCAGCGATGCCAACTTGGCTCTTTTCGCGCTAATTTTAGCTCTTTTTGACTACCTTTGACGCGAAAATATTCCCTTTAGCACTTTTTCAAAAAAAAGAGCTATTTTCATTCTAAACCCCCGTCATTAACAAGTCTTAACAAAAGTCAAACTTCATATAAAAAAACCAGTATTAATAATGTTTTTTTATATGAAGTTTGACGGGGTTACCCCCGTCACCATTAGGCATTAACATGTCTTAATAAAGGTCAAAAATCATATAAAAAAAAACAGTTTTAGAAATAATGTTTCTTTTTAGGGTTCCGTACACAAAGTGTAAAAACGTAACTCTATTGTTTTCGCTACAATGTCTGTCCGTCTGTCAGCGCCTTTTATCTCTGGAACCGTCATAGTTAGACTCTTGATATTTTCACAGATGATGTATAGCTGTTGCCGCTATAGCAACAAATAGTAAATCTTATAGGGTGTTCCGATAGAGAGGTGTTATTCACGAATATGTGACTATTTCGTGAACTGTAGGAGGCATAGACTCAAGATTTAAAAACAGTAATTAAAACTTAGTTCGCTATATAAACAAGTCTAAAAAATAAAACTAAACATTAAAGGGTGTGCCGATAGTGCCGTGATTTGCATGTAATTTATATTTATAGAACACTAAGAAAAGTGAATTCGTATCGTTATAATAGAATAAGTTCATATTCAGTTTACAGAACAGAGGTAATTATAATTTAAAAATATACCTATGAAAATATTAGTGAAGTTTTTGTAAATGTAAAAATGTACTTATATAGTATATGAATATAAATTATAAAATTAAAATAGACAGAAATAAATCAGTAAAGTGCGATTTAGACGCGCACACGTATGGTTCCGTATATGTTCAGTACAACTTCAAGTTGTTATTTTTTTATGTCTTATGGGACACCCTTTAATTTTAAAATTAAGACATATTCGTGAAAAAAATAAGGCAATATTCGTGAAAAACATGTCACTAATGGACACCCTTTAGTTTTTAGTAATTGTTATAGCGGCCGAAGTAACACACCCACTGAAAACATTTCAAGAGTCTACCTATTACGGTTTATAAAATAAGGCTATTAACGTAAACATCATGTCACTGTCGGAACACCCTTTAATTTACATAGCAATTCCCTTTCTATTCCTATAATGGTTATAAAATTAGGCCACATTAATGCAAATCTATTGCTATTTGTTATAGTGGCCATGGTAATACATATCCTGTAAAAATTTCAAGATTCTACCTATTACCATTCAAAACTTAGGCCATGTACATGCAAATCACGTCACTATCGGAACACCCTTTAATATTTAGGTTAATTTTTGTAACTTGTTTATAAAACGAACATAGTTTTAATTACTGTCTGCAAATTTTATGTGGTTGCCTCCTACAGCTTAAGAAATAAAGACATAATCGTAAATAACACGTCAATTTCGGAACACCCTATAAGTTTTAGTAATTTTTGCTATAGCGGTCACGACTATACACCTTCTCTGAAAATTTCAAGGGTCTATCTATTATGGTTCAAAACTTAGGCCTTATACATGCAAATCACGCCACTATCGGAACACCCTTTAATTTTTAGGTTTCTTTTTTTAGACTTGTTTCCTCCTAGAGTTCAAGAAAAAAGCACATATTTGTGAATAACACCTCTATATCGGAAAACCCGTATTTGTTGCTATTGTGGCAACAGCTATACATCATCTGTGAAAATTTTAAGAGTCTACCTATTACGATTCCAGAGATAAGAGGAACTGACAGACATTGTAGCGAAAACAATAGGATAACGTTTTTATCCTTTCTGTACGGAACCCTAAAAATAAAAAAATCGTCGTTTTTCAAAATAGCGCTTTTTAGCTCTTTTTGTCTGCTGCGTCGACGCGTTTGGTCTTTGAAAAGTTGGCATCCCTGGAATATACATATTTAAATAAAATTAAAGAAACGTAAAGAGAGGGTCGTAAAGTAGCTTTGGATTGAGGAACACGTTTTCGCGTCATTGTCATTATCGTTTAAGGTCAATCAGGCCGTCCTTGTTGCTCAGTCTTCAAGTGGGTTGCGTCTCCCTCTCGCACTGGCTGATTGGCTACCAAGGTTAGCTGTACCGTGGTACAGTTAATTGGTGCTTGCATTAATCAGCCACGTGTAATCACTTGGGTTATCGTGTATATCCTAAATTGTTTGCATAAATCAAGAAACCACATGAAAAAATAACATAAATTATACATACATTTGAAGAAATGAAAAAAAAAAGATTTGCACAATTCTACAACAGGAAAAACTAAACTAAATTAAAACATAAAACATTTTTTTCAACCTAGTGTTTACGGCAGCTTTTTACCATTTGGCACCAAAATTGTTGCTCAGTCTAAGCAGGGTTCCCAGATTTTTTTCGAGTCACATCCCCAATTTTAAAATTTTCATCCCCGAAATTCCCCCAAAAAATTTAAACTATCCTCAAAATTCCACGCTAAAAAGGATACTGTTTTCATTAAAATTAACACATGAATATTCTATTTGTTCTCTTGTTAACTTAATTTAAAAATATAGTGTTCACTTTTTTGTATATTAGACTGATTGGTAGCTAGTTTATCAGTCTAGGGATTGCGGGTTCGATTCCCGCCAAAGACTGGGTGTTTTTGCAGACAAGGAAAAAGCTTAGCAGGCAGGTGGTCTTTTTATTAGCAAAAAAAAAACTAAGTTGATTGAGGTTTTACCTCACTATTTCTTGGGATAGATCAAAAGATTTAAAACAAATTTTAGTATTTTTTAAATGTATATTAATTCTCAACAAAGTTTTGAGTAACTAGTTTTGCAATTTATTTCTTATTTAGGATTTTGTTTGTGCCGAAAAAATATTTATATTTATAAGCAATTCTAGTTGAAATGTATAATAACTTTGCCAGGTCTAGAAACAAGGTTATTTCTTCATCTTGATATTTATAAACTTTTCCCCAAAATACGGTTAAGTTGCTTCACTTTTTCATTGCCATTTTTCTTAATTGTTATTTATAATTGTCTTTTAAAACATTGTTATTTACTGCTGCTAACTCTGACGGCCGTCTTATTTATTTTCTTTATTTTAGTTCTCTACAACCCTCAATACAATTTTTTTAGTAGTACTGATAGCTGAACTGGCAGCTGAATGAATTTTTGGCACATATGTATATCTCTTGGTCTACTATTTTAAAAAATGAATTAAATTTTGAGAAATCCTTTTATTTTTCCGTTGCGGGGACAATTAAATACCCAAAATTCCCCCATTTGTAATTGAACTATCAATAATTATTCATATCTTAAGTCTAAAAAAAATAAATATATTTGTTTAGTCCAGTGCTGGACAAAAAAACTGTATGTTTCACGGTTACTGTAATTTGCGGATTATCCCACTGATGTACGGTTGAAAGAAGCAGTGTCCCTCCTTCTTAGTCGAATGTAACCAGGTTCATTTAGTATGTTACGGGCCAGCGCATTTGGATGAATTTCAAGCTTCTTTAAATACCTTATGACAAGTTTCGCTATTTCTGCTTTAACTGATTGCACGTTTAGATCTTTATGGATGTTTGAGTTTTTTTATATATCAAGTAGCAGATGTAATTATACGAAGAATCTTATTTTGGCGCCTTTGATTTTTTTTTCTACGTTGCTAGCTGAGGCAGTGCCCCATAATTGAATGCCATAACACCAAATTGGTTTTAGAATTGACTTGTATAATAAAAGTTTACAATCTAAAGCTAGAGTTGAATTTCTGCCAATTAGCCAGTTTAGTTGGACTGCTTTCAACTTCATTTTTGTTAACTTTGTTTCTATGTGACGCCGGTAAAGATGTATGCCGAGATATTTGACGTCTGAAAGCTGAGGTATCGTTTGGTTATTTATCCGAATAGGGGGGCAAGATTCTCTACGCAGTGTGAATGTTATGTGAGTACATTTTTGTTCATTAACTTTTATTCTCCATTTCTTCAACCAATTTTCTAAATTGGATAGGTGGTCTTGTAAATATTGTGATGCTACTTCGGGTCTTTCCTAAATGTTCAAAAAATCTCTGTCGTCAGAAAATGCCGATGTGTGAAATCGGTTACTAGTTGGCATGTTTGAAGTATACAATAAGTATAAAAAGGGCCCTAATATATTACCTTGGGGAACTCCAGCTTCAATTGTCTGGGGTGAGCTCAAAAAATCTCCTTCTTTCACAATAAATTTTCGTTCAGTTAAATAACTAACTAGCTGCTTATAGAGGTTTACGGGCAAATTCAGTTTTAGCTTATATATTTGGCCTTCATGCCATACCTTATCGAATGCTGGAGAAACGTCGATAAAAAGCGCAGAGCAGTATTTTCTCTCTTCAATAGTCTTCTTAACAACATTAACTAACCTGTGAGTTTGTTCGATCGTACTATGTTTTTTCCTGAAGCCGAATTGATGGTTTGGAATAGATCCTTTGTCGCTTAGAATAGGGTTAAGCTTAGTTATTAACATCCTCTCAAACAGCTTTGACATATTTGATAAAACGCTATAGGTCTGTATGATTCAATTTTTGTGTAGTCTTTTCCTGGTTTAGAAACATGGTAACCAAGGACACCTTCCACTCTGTGGGGAAGTACTCAAGACGTAAAATGGCATTAAAAATAAAAAGAACGATTCTGCGAGCTACACGGAACATCTCAAATAACATCTTGTTACTGGTTTTATCAACGCCAGGGGCTTTTTGGTGTTTAAATCCGTTATTGCCTTTTCAAGATTACCAAATTCAAATCTTATCGGTACTATCAACTCATCTATATCAGTCGATATATTTGGGGTAAAAACCTTTTTCAAATGTCCAACAAATAAATTTCCTTTTTCGGTATCAGTCCATGTCCAGCCTCCAGCTGAAGTTCGCAAGGGAGGCTACTCTTCGAGATTCCAGCATCCAGCATTATTATATAAGATAAAAAACATTTTTATATAAAGATTAATAAATATAAACAAATTCAAATAACATAAAAATTGTAAACAATTTCTTAATCTTAATTAAAATAGTTTCTGAGTCTGAATCAGTGTTAATACATTCATCTACTATTATGTAATTACTAATTTCTTGATTATTGTTGAAAGAGCTGCTTGTATTTATTGTATTTCTATTAGATGAAATTAATGGATCAGAAGAAATTAGGAGTTTCTTCATTAAATCTTGAATACAATTATCTCTGCTATTTTTTCGAGTGTGTTCAAGTCTGTTCTGTCTTAATTGTTTTGTGAAGTCATTCTAAAGCATTCGCCCGTGCACTCACCTTGTATTAATTCGCCCTGGTTTAAAGCATAGCCTACTATTATCATACATTTTCAAATATTAAAAATATCAAGTGATAATTATAATAAAAATATCAAATATGGATGATTTTTAAAATCATTATATTTCAAAAGTTGGCATAGAAAACACCTAAACCTTTTTATACATATTTTAGTATATATAACAGAAAATAAGATTATTGATTCATAAAAGTAGGTTTTTGATGTGACTATTTTTTCGAGTCCATTTTTTTTAGGTACATATTTTGGCTAAAAACTTCACAATTTTTTTTACAGTGTTGTTAATATTTGAATTTTAGGATTTTTTCATTGTTTCTGCTACATTTCTGAATAAAAAAAATAAATTTGCAAGCATTTTTATAGAAAAATGAATTTTTGAGATTTATTTTTCCAAACCCCTTTTTTTACTTAAAAATTATGAAAAAATTATCAAAATAATTCGACTTAAAAGCCGTGTAACTTTTTGTAGGTGTAACGCACATGAAAAACAAAACCACCTCAGGAATCGTGGGAGTCTCAGCTTTCATATGTATTATTGATAAATAACGAAGATAAAAACAGTAAGTGCATTAAATCAAGTTATATTGCTTGAATTATTTTCGCTACGTTTTTATCTTCTTTCACCTGTTTAAATTAAAAAAAAAACACTTTTTTGTCACATTGTATGAGAACCAGTCAATTTTTTGGATTATTCCTATTAAAATTTTCTGGACGATTTGTTCAATTGGAATATAGCAACGTCATATTAAAAAAGGAATTATTTAATAATAAAATTACAATATGTAATCCAAAAAGTATTCCCCAAAAAATCCCTAAAACATTGAACCTATCCTCAACGAAATCCCCAAACCAAATTTTTTATCCCCATAAGTAAATAAAAATCCCCAATTTGGGGATAAATCCCATAATCTGACAACACTGTGTATGAGCAACAATCCAGAAGAAGAAGAACGTAAAGAGAGATTATTTACTCATGAGAAATTTGAAACTTTAATTAGCTGATATATGTACATATACAGTTATAAATTGTTATGGGTTGCGGCTGGTTGAGCAAAACAGAAGATCGGTACAATTAAATACGACGACATCGTTGCCACAAAGAAAAATATTTTCCTACCAAAATTATCCCTTAAATATTACCAAAACCTAAAAAAAAACCTACCAAATTTTTTACATAAATTAATTGTATCCTTTATATTGTCAACTGCATAAAATTGTTTGCTTAGATGTTATAACGTCATTAATGATTCACTATCACACTCAGTCGTACGATCTGTCAAAAATGGCATGTGTGCTAAAAAATTACTATAGTGTGGATTAGAAATGTATGTGTGTGACAGACTTTCTGACAGGTCTGTACATTTTGATAATCTTTTGAAAAAATGTATAAAATATTTTTTAGCTTTTACTATTAGATTTGCAAAATCTTTTTCGTATGATAGTGTGGTACCTACAACGTTTTTTTGAGTAGCAGAGGACAGATTTTTTTGGGGTTGAATCGTACGATCATGTAGGATAGTGATTCCTGGCCTTTACTACGTTTTCATTCATTTTTAAGATAATAAAGAGCACATTTACAAATAGGATTTTCAATTGTTTTAGTAAATCCTATAGAAATTTTTAAGCCCTTTTATTGGAAAATCATTTTATTATTTAAAATGGATAAAGAATTTATTCTACCAAAAACGCAGAAAAACTGAAACAAACCAACCAAACTACCAAATCTTTCATAAAATAAAAAAACTACCAACTTTGGTCCGATCAGACCAAATTGGCATCCCTGTACGACGACACATTTGGAAGGTGTTCCGTTCGAAACAAAATTCCTTTTGTAATATTTTTTATGAGTATTGTAGAATTTAGAAACAGATTGACAACCACTTGTGGTGAAGCGTATCAAAGTAACTCAATAAACGATTTTATTAATGATGTTTTGATCCAACTTGGATCTTTAACCGAACTTTTAAATTAATGATAGTTTAAAGTTTTTCTTTGTAAATTTTCGAATTTTAAATCGAAATATAATAAATTTTGTGTGAATTTTCCTTTTGTATTTAATTTTTTTGATCGGTATAAAAATTTATTAGTAAAATTAATATTTTTGGTAATTTTGGTGGGAAATGTATTTTGGTGAAACTTCGAACTTTAAGAGTACGTTTTTTATTAAGAGTTTTTTTTGTAAATTTTTGTTTTTATATCCTTCACCACAGGTGGAAAGGGTATATATAAGTTTGTCATTCCGTGTGTAATTTCTACAATATTCATTTCCGACCCCATAAAGTATATATATTCTGGATCCTTATACATAGAGAAGTTGATTAAGCGATGTCCGTCTGTCCGTCTGACCGTCCGTCCGTGTTAGTGTGGTAATGTCGTTTGCCAAGGCACCAGAAGAGATACAAAAAATTTAAGCACGCCAATCTGTCAGGCATAGTTTCGAAAATTTTGGTATTGCAATTCAGCAACATCGGATCATTCCTTTGGAGGCTGCGGGCCAAAAACCACACCCACCTATATTTTTTCACGTTTTTTCAGGTTTTTTTTAATTTTTTTCAGCTTTAATGATTCTGTTTTGCCTTTTTATCTCAAATAAATGTTAGACTGCGACAGGTAGATCGCAAGGAGTGCATACAGATCTGGGGGATCAATAACCCCCTGCGAGGGGCGATTTTTGTTTGTTTTTAGATTGGTAGGGTTTTTCTGCTTTGATTTGTATTAGTGACCTTAATAGAAAGCAATACACATAGAGGTAGCCAATGGACCCACAGGGTACCCACTGATAAATAGGAGCAGTGTCAATATGAGGAAATTTTTTTTTGTAAGGATTTTTTTTTGCTTTAGTCTGACCATTCTAACTCAATATAGATTGGAGAAAGGTCCAAAATTTAACAAAAAAATTTCAATAAAATTTAAAAAAAAAATTTTTTTAAAAATTTTTTTTTAAAATATTTACAAAAAAATTTACAAAGCATTTTCAAAAAGATATTTTACAGAAAAATGTTCGAAAAAAAATTTTTTTAAAATATTTTCCAAAAAATTTTCGAATAAAATTTTACAAAAAATTTTTAAAAAAATATTTTTACAAAAAATTTTTACACACAATTTTCGAAAAATTAAAACAAAAATTTCAATATTTCTTTGAAAATGAAAATCATGACTGTAACATAACATATATTTAATATTAAGAATATACATATGTATGTATGTGTGTATATTGAGTAACATATTTTTATACCCTTCACCACAGGTGGAAAGGGTATATATAAGTTTGTCATTATACCCTTCACCGCAGGTGGAAAGGGTATATATAAGTTTGTCATTCCGTGTGTAATTTCTACAATATTCATTTCCGACCCCATAAAGTATATATATTCTGGATCCTTATACATAGAGAAGTTGATTAAGCGATGTCCGTCTGTCCGTCCGTCCGTCTGTCCGTGTTAGTATGGTAATGTCGTTTGCCAAGGCACCAGAAGAGATACAAAAAATTGAAGCACACCAATCTGTCAGGCATAGTTTCGAAAATTTTGGTATTGCAATTCAGCAACATCGGATCATTCCTTTGGAGGCTGCGGGCCAAAAACCACGCCCACCTATATTTTTTCACGTTTTTTCAGGTTTTTTTTTAATTTTTTTCAGCTTTAATGATTCTGTTTTGCCTTTTTTTCTCAAATAAATATTAGACTGCCACAGGTAGATCGCAAGGAGTGCATACAGATCTGGGGGATCAATAACCCCCTGCGAGGGGCGATTTTTGTTTGTTTTTAGATTGGTAGGGTTTTTCTGCTTTGATTTGTATTAGTGACCTTAATAGAAAGCAATACACATAGAGGTAGCCAATGGACCCACAGGGTACCCACTGATAAATAGGAGCAGTTAAAAGGACCCCCCATGTGTCAATATGAGGAAATTTTTTTTTTTTGTAAGGATTTTTTTTGCTTTAGTCTGACCATTCTAACTCAATATAGATTGGAGAAAGGCCCAAAATTTAACAAAAAAAATTTCAATAAAATTTAAAAAAAAAAATTTAAAAATTTTTTTAAAAAAAATTTAAAAATTTTTTTTTTAAAAATATTTACAAAAAAATTTACAAAGCATTTTAAAAAAGATATTTTACAGAAAAATATTCGAAAAAAATTTTTTTTTAAAAATTTTCCAAAAAATTTTCGAATAAAATTTTACAAAAAATTTTTAAAAAATTATTTTTACAAAAAATTTTTACACACAATTTTCGAAATATTAAAACAAAAATTTCAATATTTCTTTGAAAATGAAAATCATGACCGTAACATAACATATAATTAATTTTAAGATTATACATATGTATGTATGTGTGTATATAGAGTAACATATTTTTTTAAATGCGTTTGATTTTTTTTTTAAATGCGTTTGATTTTTAAATAGATGATATCTCTGTTTTAAAACCTAGTTGCATTAAACACATAGACATCATCAGGATACCGACTACAAACTGTCAAAAATAAAACGATTATTTTGAAGTCAGCAAAGCCACATGGCTACACGGCCACCGTTGTGGCTGTCGTCAACTTAGACTAATTTCTATTTTATTCAACAGAAGAAAATGTCACAAAATTGTAAATTACAAATTCATATTCAAACAAAAAGTATTGGAGGAAATATTTATATTTTTTTGAAAAAGTTATTTTATTTTATAAAAGCAAAATAAGTATGTCTACAACAACGTCAGAGTTTACGATGTAGATGTCGGCTTCAATATCATTAAGTAGCTGACAACACGGCGACAATTGTAGCAAACGGAATTTGTCTTCTATTTCTTTAACTCATGAATAATGATTTTTTCTCATACGACTTTATTTAAGTAAAGAGTCAACAATATGGATAATGCTGTATATGTCTGTATAAATAAAATCACCGTGGTGAAGGGTATAGAAGATTCGGCACGGCCGAATATAGCACTTTTACTTGTTTAATCAAATTTTGATCGGAATATAAATTTTTGGAGAAAATGTCAACTTTTAGGTGAAATTTTGATGAAAAGTGAAATTTCGCTTGTTTGGTAAAATTCTGATTTTGTGGTAATCTCGGGTTTTTTTCTGAATTTTTTCAAACAACAATAACAAAGCACGGAATAACAACTAAAATATGTTCTATCATTTATGAACCAATTTTCATGAAAAATTTTATAAAAAATTTTCAAGAAATTTGAATGTAGTCGTACTATTTATATTACATACATATGTTAAGTTCGTTTTTATTCTCTCTAAGAAAGAATAAATTTAATTACAAATTAGGTGATAATATTGAAGCAAAATTGGGAAAATTTAGTTTTTAGACCCAGCAGAGCGGAATCCACATTTTCTAGACAGCTACGTCAGTCATCAGCACTCTTCGTACCTATCTACTTAGGGTAGCGTTTTAGTTGTAAACATCATCTATTTAACCTACCAAGCTCATTTAAAGGAATATGAGAAAGCATCAATCGGCAGTTGGTGAGAACGAGAGGAAAGCTTAAGGTAGTTGTAGACTTCGTTCTCACCACATAATATTTTATTTATTGAAAATCTTGTTCATTACTTAGCTCTATATATTTGGCGATTTTATTTCAAAAAAATTAATTTTGTTATTAATAAACTATTTAAAGTAACGTTATTTAATTTATTTCTTGATTTTGATAAAATTAACGCGAGAGCACTAACAGCCCGTTCTAGTAAAACTTGAATTGCTGGAACTGCGATAGCAACACTTAATACTTTTGACATATCTTCATCTAATATTCGAGAATTTTAGTATCAAATGCAACGTTACAGTACTTAAGGCTTAAGATTTTATTGTGTGTTTTATATTTAATATTTGGAATATGTGCTTAGTAAGAGAATTTTCTTTACATATTTCTTATTGTTTCATTTTTGGTAAAAAAAATCTAATTCTTGGTATTGTAAAAGATTCAATTCTTGTTAGTTTTGGTAAAACCATTGTATTCGTGGTTATTTCAGTGCAAAAATGTACATAATTTGCACACTTCATTCATAAATATATACAGGTAAAAATATACCTACATATATGTAGGAACTGGACCTCAAGGCCCAAGAAGGTCAAATAGGCTGAGAAACAAATAATAACATTGTTAGTTGAAAGAGTAGCGTTGACAACACTGACACGACAATAAGAAAAGAGAATGACAATGACTTACGAACATTTAGTCTAAAAGAAGTGATGTAAATGTAAAGACGTGAAGTGAATATTTTAAAGAAAGTTCATTAAAACTAAATAAAAATAGCAACTAAGTACTAGTTCAATAAAACTATTCGACAACATTAAAACTAAACATAAAGAACAGTATAATAGTTTTAATAAAAGTTTCCCTAAAACTATCATATAATAATTATATAATAAAAATGTACATAGTATAAGAACATGAATAAAATATGAATTTCTGAGTATTTGTCGGTATTGTTTTATTGGACCACATTGGGGTAGTTTAGCATCAACTATAATTACCCCACATTTGGGGGCTCGTCCGGGATTGAGCAGTTAAAGCGCAATCACAGCAGTTAAAACAAAAAACAACAAGAAGCCGAAGTAAAGCCGTAAAGAATAGAATTTGCATCAACAAATCCAACGAGAAACGAAGTTACAAGAAGACGAAAAGTTATTGAGAGAGTAAGACGTTTAAATTTCCATTGAACTAAAATATATGTATGTATTGATATTAGTAACACAAAGAAATTTATTGAAAGAAGATATGTAAAGATGTTAAGAGAGTTTTAAAATTATACGATTTAAAGATGTTAAAGATGTTAATAATTAAAGACGTTAAGAGAATTAAAGTTGTTAAGAGAATAAAAGATGTTAAGAATTAAAATATGTTAAGAGAATTAAAGACGTTAAAAATTAAAGATGTTAAGAATTAAAGATGTTAAGAGAAATTGAAAGTTGTTGGAAGGCGTAAATGAAGAACTTTAAATACCACATAAAACAAACAAAACTATATAGATACGTATATTTAAATAAAATCGTGTGTGTTGCTAAAAATACAAAGACGTGTGTGTATACTGAGATATTTGTAGAAAAATCAGTTTGATTTTGTTAAGTATAACTAAAGAGAAGATTGTTGAAGAGATCATAAGGGAGAACCAAATTTTAAGAAGAAAATTTTAACAAATAGTTTATATGTAAAAATCGAATATTAAACTAAAATTTTGAATTGTATTGCAATAAATTGTATTGCGGTTTGGTTGAATTATAATATATTGTTTAGAATTATAATTTTAATATAACTTTTGTTCCAGCTTTATTTGTAACTAAACAAAATATTTATTTCACGTTCTCTGAATACAAATAAAATTTTAAAGACGTGCGACAAAGAATGGAGTTATTAGAAATTTTAGCACTAACAGTCGAGGACTTGAAGGGTAAGTGTAATGAGCTTGGACTGGACGATGAGGGCAGCAAAACTATTTTACAAGAAAGAGTAATTAGGCATTTTAGTTTTGGGAATAGGGTTGATACGGCCGAGTCTGAGTATGGCGAAGCGGCATCGAACGTTCAGCGTCCGTCTGTTGCAGAATATCATGGATCTTCTACCTTTACTCTGAAAGACGTCCAAGATTCGCTTTCAAAATTTTCGGGCGAAACAATGCCGACCATAGACGCGTGGCTGAATGACTTTGAGGATTGTGCAGTTACGGTAGGGTGGAACGATTTGCAAAAGTATATTTATGGACGACAATTGCTTTCGGGTGCAGCCAAAATTTTTTGTAGAAGTCAACCAAACATTCGTGACTGGTTATCGTTGAAAACTGCGTTACAAAAGGAATTCGGTATTCGCCGTTCTGCTATAGAAGTTCATCAGATGCTGAAAAATAGGAAGAAGCGAACGAACGAAAGTTTGCGGGAATATTTGTATTCTCTACAAGAAATTTCTGCTCCAGTGTCATTAGATGAGGAGAGTATCATCGAATATTTTATACAAGGTATACCCGACAGCAAGGCAAACAAATCAGTTCTTTACCAAGCGACAAACGTCGAAGACTTAAAGTTGAAAATTAAGGTTTATGAAAAGGTCACCAAACTAAATCAAACCTCGAATTTCGGCAAGTCCCCTCTATCTGAAGACCGACCAACTGGTGCTCAGAAAAAGGACGTAAAACAGTTGACTTGTTATAACTGTGGTACCAAGGGTCATGTTAGTAAGGACTGTAAAGTAAATTTACCGAAATGTTTCATGTGTAATGGTCTAGGTCACAAATCTTTTGATTGTAAGTCGAATGTGTGCGTAAAGTATGAACCCAAGGAACGAAAATCAACGGCCAATATGCAAACATTATCGTCATCTTCGTGTTCTGGAAAACCAACAGAAATTTTGCCCGGTACTAATAGAATTTTTAAAGACGTTACCATACTAGGTAAGGAGGTATCGGCAATATTGGATACAGGCAGCGATATAAGCTGTATACGCTATGATGCGTTAATGATGATGGATGGTGCAAATGTTAGTGCCGAAAGAAAAAGAATGATTGGTATAGGGGAAAAGGAAATCGTGACCATCGGGGCGTTCGAAACAACAATTAATTTAGATGGTGTGTTAGTTCCAGTAAAGTTTCATGTGGCCCGTGAGCGTGATATTTTGTATTCCGCGGTGCTGGGAAATGACATTTTTCAATATGTTAACATTTTCATTGATGACGAAGGAGCTAAATTTACACAAAAAATTACGCAAGAAAAGGTTGACTCGGTAGCGGAAGTTGTTAAAATATTTGGTGAAATGAATATGACGGTAGAAGAGCCGGATATAGAAGTAGGCCACCTATCGCTGGATATGCAAGGCAAAGTGTCAAAATTGGTGACCAATTATAAGCCAATCAAGCCAAAAACATTTCCCGTGAAAATGAAAATTGTGCTGAAAGACGAAGTCCCAATTTCACATCGCCCAAGACGGATATCATTTGCTGACCGACAAGCGGTTGACGCTCAAGTTTCTGAATGGCTTCGCGATGGTATTGTTAAACGTAGTCACTCGTATTACTCTTCACCTGTGGTCTTAGTTTCCAAAAAAGACGGTAGTAAGCGTCTGTGTTGTGATTACCGGAAATTAAATGAGAAAATTATAAAAGACAATTTTCCGATGGTGGTGATCGATGAGGTGCTTCAGCGGCTACAAGACGCGAAAGTATACACTGCTCTTGACTTAAGAAATGGATTCTTCCATGTGCCGATAGAATACTCTAGTCAGAAATACACTTCGTTCATTACTCATCGGGGGCAATATGAATTTTTATTCATGCCTTTCGGGTTGTCGAATTCGCCTGCGGTATTCTGCCGATATATTAACGCAATCTTCCATGAGCTGATCTCAGATGGAACTGTAGTACTCTATATGGACGATATGGTGATCCCGTCGAAAACTGAAGAAGAAGGCATTGAAAAATTGCAAAAGGTTCTGAAAGTCGCATCATTAAATGGACTAAAGATAAAATGGAGCAAATGCCAATTCCTTATGAAGAAAATTACATTCTTGGGATACGTGATAGAGAATTCTACAATTCTTCCTTCAAAAGAGAAAACCGATGCTGTCGAAAAGTTTCCCACGCCAAAAAATCACAAGGACGTTCAGAGATTTTTAGGACTCACATCCTATTTCCGACGTTTTATCAAGGACTATGCATTAATCGCCAGACCGCTGTCGAATTTACTTAGGAGGGACACTCCCTTTAAGATGGGCGATGAAGAAAGGTTAGCCGTAAAACAATTAAAATCCGCTTTGGTAGGAACTAGCGTGCTTAGACTTTTTAACCCACACGCTGAAACAGAAATCCATACAGACGCCAGCAAGCATGGTTATGGGGGTGTTTTACTGCAGAGAGATTCTGAGGATGGTCAATTACATCCAGTTCAGTTTATGAGTCGGAAAACAACACCGTTTGAAGAAAATTACCATTCATATGAGTTGGAGGTGTTGGCAGTGATCGAAGCGTTAAAAAAATGGCGTGTTTTCGTGATGGGGTTAAAAATAAAGATAGTTACCGATTGTAACGCGTTTGCCATGACGATGAAGAAGCAGGACGTACCGTTGAGGGTATCGAGGTGGACTCTTTTCCTCCAAGATTTCGATTATGTAATCGAACATCGGTCTGGGTCCAAAATGAGGAATGTGGACGCCTTGAGTAGGGTCTCTTGCCTGATGATTGAAGATTCTCTACGCCATAAAATAAAAGAAGCGCAATCAGAAGACGAATGGATTAGAGCGGTGATGAAGATATTAGAAACCCAACAATACGAAGATTTCTTTTTAAAATACGGTTTGGTGCACAAGGATCCCGCTAAGGAACTTGTTGTCATCCCCGCAAGTATGGAACGAGAAATCATAGAAATGGCTCATAGGCAAGGACACTTTGCGGCTAGGAAGACGGCTGATCTCGTTGAGAAAAACTTTTACATTCGAAAACTAAGTAACAAGGCTGAGACTGTAGTAAAGAGTTGCATCGAATGCATTGTATCTGAAGCTAAAGCGGGTAGAAAAGAGGGCATGCTGGACCCCATTGATAAATCAGACAAACCATTGATGACATATCATTTGGACCACGTAGGGCCAATGGAAATGACGACAAAACAATATAACCACATTTTAGTGATAGTGGATGCGTTCTCGAAATTTGTATGGCTTTATCCTACAAAGAGTACAGGCGCTAGTGAGGTGATTGACCGATTACAAAGACAGTCCGCAATTTTCGGAAATCCAGCAAGAATAATAACCGACAGGGGCAGCGCATTCACATCGAAAGAGTTTAGCAGTTATTGTGCAGCCGAAGAAATTCAACACTTACTTATCGCAACGGGGGTGCCACGGGGCAACGGCCAGGTTGAGCGCATACACAGAATTATTATACCCATGTTGACAAAGTTATGCCAAGAAAAGCGACAGAACTGGTACCGACATGTTGATAAAGTTCAGAGGACGATTAATAATACCCCACCGAGAAGCACGGGTAGCACACCTTTTGAAATAATGACGGGCCTTAAGATGCGAACTCAAGAAGATATGGAAATTAGACAACTCCTAGAAGAAGAAGCAGTGAATAGCCTCAACCAAGAGCGTAATAATCTGCGGGAAAGAGCAAAAGAAAACATATTGCGAATTCAACAGGAAAACAAGAAAACCTTTGACAAACATAGAGTACCTGCAAGAGAATATAAAATAAACGATCTGGTAGCCATTAAGCGAACCCAGTTCGGAACTGGCCTAAAGTTAAAACCAAAGTATTTGGGACCCTACAAAATAGTAAAAAAATCAGGTCATGACCGATATGAAGTGGAAAAGATAGGTGAAGGTGAAGGCTCCAAGAAATGTAGCACGGTCGCTGAGTTCATGAAGCCGTGGAACCATACATTTGGGGCAAATGTAATTTCAGGACGGCCGAATGTAGGAACTGGACCTCAAGGCCCAAGAAGGTCAAATAGGCTGAGAAACAAATAATAACATTGTTAGTTGAAAGAGTAGCGTTGACAACACTGACACGACAATAAGAAAAGAGAATGACAATGACTTACGAACATTTAGTCTAAAAGAAGTGATGTAAATGTAAAGACGTGAAGTGAATATTTTAAAGAAAGTTCATTAAAACTAAATAAAAATAGCAACTAAGTACTAGTTCAATAAAACTATTCGACAACATTAAAACTAAACATAAAGAACAGTATAATAGTTTTAATAAAAGTTTCCCTAAAACTATCATATAATAATTATATAATAAAAATGTACATAGTATAAGAACATGAATAAAATATGAATTTCTGAGTATTTGTCGGTATTGTTTTATTGGACCACATTGGGGTAGTTTAGCATCAACTATAATTACCCCACATATATGTAAACTTTGATTATTGTTCAGGAGAGATTTAGATTTTTCAATTTCAGTTTGTCTAATTAGGTTGCATGCCAAAAGAGTCAAATGAATTAATCTTTGAACTTTAGCGCGATAGTAACTGTTACCGCCACCTTAATATATAATATAATTTTAATTTTTTGGCTCGTCTAAACGCAACCACACATATGGTAATGTTGCTCATTTAGTGTGGTGAATTTGTGTTTTCAAGGGCAAATGTAATTGTTTTTCAGTTTTTTATATATGTATGTACATACTTTGAATTGAGCAACGGCAGTAGCATAAAGTATGTAGTTAAAGCAAAAACTGGAACGAGAAGGCAGAAGATTTGAGGGCAAAATCTAAAGCAGCAACATTTATGTTTGAGGGACTAGGAGATACTGCACCAGGGAACATTTTGAACCAGCACGCCAGGTAAACAGTAACGTTTATTTGTTTGTAATATATAATATGTAATATATAATATATAATATAATATAATTTAACGTTTTTGCTCGTCTAAACGAAACCACACATATGGTAACGTTGCTCATTTAGTGTGTGAGTTTGCGTTTGCGTTCAGCATTGCCACAAAGAAAAATATTTTTCTAAAGTTATCCCTAAAATCTACCTTCAATATACTAAAAAAGCTACCAATTTTTTTATAATATTGTTACGTTTTTGCTTTACGTTGGGTTCTTTTAATTGCAAAATAAATACACTCTGTTATTACTTTTACTGTAAGTCACTTTATTTATTTAACACCACTGTTCAAAAATACAACAAACTGTTAAATACTCTTAATATTCGACAACTTAACTCTTTGACTTTTAAATTAATACTGCCATACTACTCGCCAGCACGATTCACTTTATATAGGTGCTTTAAAAGCACCAGAATGTTCTATTCCAGACATATCTGGCAGGTTCGAATGTTATTGCTCTTGTTTTTCTGTTTGTGTGATTGGTTATTTCTTTATACTTGTGTTTGTGGCTATTTATTTCTTTATACCTGTGTGTGTGGCTGTTTATTTGTTTATGCTTGTATTTATGTATGTGGCTGTGTATTTAACAGAAGAGTGTATATTTAATCTGTGTGTGTGTATGCGTAAATGCGAATTTTTGTATGAGGCGTTTCTTTCTACCATCATTGTAAGAAAATAAGCCATTAATGTTGTTGTTGTTGTTCGAGAGTATTGTTGTTCAGAGCTTATAATGAATAAATTCTTCTTTCGTAACACTACCCGCTTCTCAAACCTGTTCGTCCCGAACAGACACAGATGTACCTTTTCCATAGTTGGCTAGCCGCTCCAAGTGCACAACTTTCATTTTTGATCTTGGGCTCTGAAATTTCTGTATTCTGTAAACTACGTCGTTTAGCCGCTTTATTACTTTATAAGGTCCATCCCAATGAGTTTGTAGTTTGGGTGATAATCCTTTCTTACGTTGTGGGTTAAAAAGTAGAACCAGTTGTCCCTCGTTAAATCCCTCAGAGTTGGCAGCTCGATCATATCTGGCTTTCATTTTATCACTGGTTAATTTTATGCGACTCCGCACGAATTCGTGAATCTCCTGAAGGTCTCTTTGTGCCTGACTAGAGTTTTCGCCGTCTCCTTCTGCCGATGTTGGCTTAACACCAAACTCTAAACCTGCAGGCAAATTTAGCTCAGATCCAAAGACTACTTTCGCTGGTGTTCGTGAAGTGGAATCGTGAACAGCTGATCTATATGCCAACAAAAATTTGGGTATATGCTCATCCCAGTCCCTCTGATGTGCGCTGACCACTTTTCGCAGGTATTCCTCCAGCGTTCGATTGAATCTTTCGACCATACCATCAGATTGCGGATGTAACGGTGTCGTTCTGGTCTTTCTTATTCCGTATATTTCGCACATCTCTTTGAATATAGCGGATTCAAAATTTCGGCCTTGGTCGGAGTGTAGTTCTAAGGGAACACCATAGCGACACACCCAGTTGCTTATAAACGTGTCTACAATCGTTCTGGCTTCTTGATTGGGAATGGCATATACTTCCGGCCATTTGCTAAAATAGTCCATCACCACTAAAACGTATCGGTTTCCAGCATTGCTAGCAGGGAAGGGACCTGCTACGTCCATCGATATACGTTCAAAGGGAGCGCCTGAATTGTACTGCTGAAGCTGCCCCCGACTCCTTCGTACTGGACCCTTTGCTGCAATGCACTCCTGGCAATTGGCTATCCACTCGGCTACGGTTTGTTAACAGCCGACCCAATAGAACCGTTGTTTTATTTTTTCCAGCGTCTTCGTTACACCAAGGTGACCTCCGCTAGGACCATTGTGGAATTGTTTCATGACCTCTTTGATCTTGGAGGATGGCACGACGATTAAGTCTAGCACAGTTTTGCCGTCTGTGCTTTCCCAGGTGCAACATAAGCAGCCATCCTTCAGCCTTAGACTGTTCCACTGGGCCCAATATGCCTTCGCCAGTGGACTTTCTGGTGAGATCTCACTTCGCGTCGGTCTTCTGTCTTCCTCTTTAGCTGCTATAATTTTTGCCAATATGGGATCGTTTCTTTGTGCAGTCGGCCAGTCTTCACTAGATTCTATATGTGTTAGCCGAACATCAATAACGAATTCTTTTCTCTCCGCCTTTGTGCAATGCTTACACCCCAGATCACATGGCCGCCTAGAAAGGGCGTCGGCGTTGTTATGCTTGCCTCCTTTTCTGTGCTCAATACTAAAGTCATAGCTCTGAAGTCGCTCAATCCAGCGTGCAAGCTGTCCTTCAGGGCTCTTGAATTGCAGCAACCACCTGAGTGCGGCATGATCTGTCCTCAGCGTAAAATGTTGGCCATACAAATACTTGAGGTAGTGTTTTATGCACTCCAATGCTGCTAGAAGCTCTCGTCGCGTTACGCAATAGTTTCTTTCAGGCTTCGATAGTACTCTGCTGTAGTAGCCTATAACCTTTTCTGTCCCATCTACCACTTGCGACAGCACGCCTCCTATTCCATATCCGCTCGCATCAGTGTCTAGCATGAATTTTTGCCCAGCTACTGGATATGCCAGGATAGGTGCCACACACAATAATTCCTTGAGCTTCTGGAATGCTTTCTCGGCTGCTTCACTCCACTGGTAAGGTCGCGACTTTTTGGTTAGCTCATGTAGGCTCGCAGCAACACTAGCAAAATTTGGCACAAATCGTTTGTAGTATGTGCAGAGTCCCAAGAAACTTCGTAACTCGTGAAGATTTTGAGGACCAGGCCAGTCCTTTACTGCCCGTATTTTATCTTCATCGGTTGATATGCCCTCTGCTGTTACACGATGCCCCAAGTATTTGACTTCCTTCTGAAACAATGCACATTTCTTAACACTGAGCTTCAGTCCAGCCGCTGATATACGCCTGAAGACTTCTTCCATATTCCTTAGGTGTTCATCGAAGGTCTTTCCCATGACAATTATGTCATCCAGATACACCAGGCATGACTTCCAATTGAGTCCCTTTAACACTCGTTCCATTAAACGCTCGAAGGTGGCTGGAGCGTTGCAGAGACCAAATGGCATAACATTAAACTGCCATAAACCATCGAGAGCACTAAAAGCAGTTTTTTCTTTATCTTTGTCAGCTATCTCGACTTGCCAGTAACCGCTCTGTAGATCTAGCGTGGAAAACCACTTAGTACCTGTCCAAGGTGTCATCGATTCTTGGTAGCGGATAACTGTCCTTTTTGGTAACATCGTTGAGTTTTCTGTAGTCAACGCAGAATCTAGTGCTGCCATCTTTCTTCTTTACTAAAACTACCGGTGAGCTCCAAGGACTCGAAGATGGTTCGATGATTCCGTCTCGCTCCATTTCGTTGACTAGCTGCTTTACTTCGCTCCGCTTGGCTAGGGGAATGCTCCTGGGAGCTTGTTTTATGGGCCAGTATTTATTTCATGCTTCACTATTGCCGTTCTACCTTGGCTTTTATCTTTTAGGGCGAAGACAGAGGCGTACTTTCGTAGCAGCTGCTTGGCTTTGTTTCTGTCAGGTGGCTCCAGCTCTGCTACCCATTTCCCCACGTGTTCTGCTAGTATTTCGCGCTCTTTAGTTGACAGTTTTTCAGGCTCCATGGCCTCTGCTGGTGTACATTGAGCTATGTGAGAGTTTTTACCAATTACTTTTTCACTGCTGGATAGATTTAACACTCTCACAGGAATTTTTCCATTCTTACAGGTTTTCACGAGGGCTTTTGCTGTTATTGTTTCATTCTTAATTCCTGATGGTTCTACCACCCACAACCGGTTGTCCTCACAATCTTCCTCCATACGTGCCCATATCACAGTTTCTGCCTGAGGTGGTAATTTCTGGGATGCTACAGCAACCAACTTCCTAACTTCAGATTTACTCATATATCCAATATCAAGCGGTATTTCGACGTTTCGGCAGATCATTATTTGTTGCTCCATGCGCAGATTGACTCCATGCATGATCTGCGCAAAATCTGCGCCACTAATAACTTCTTCCACGATATCGGCAACAATAAACACATGGTCTTCACTCATGTTGGCTATAGTTAATCTGACTTTGGCCTTATCATAGACAGTAGCAACATCTCCGGCAGCGTTGCGCAGACTTACATTATTCAATTGTTCCACTTTTCCCTTTACTAAATCAAGCCTTATTATAGACTGCGACGCTCCTATGTCTATTGTTAGAATACGCTTTCCTCCGTTGATATACCCGCTTGCAGTAAGATTGCTGTTTTGCTGCTATATCACAGATATGGAGATTGTGGGGCCCTCGTGTGTGGGAGCTAGCTCATGCCCCGTAGTGCTAGCTCTATTTAGTTTAACGACTCTTGAGATGTTTTGTGAGTCGCACGTTTATTGTTTCTTGGCGGCGAAACAGATCTGGCTCGTTTTCTTGCTGCCTTACAGTTTCGTTGAAAATGGCCGACTTTGCCGCAATTAAAGCACTTAGCGTTTGTCTTACCTTGTCTTTCATCTAAGACTTTCTTTACCGACTCAAGTACTTGCTTTATGTCGTCCATTGTTGTTTTTTCATTTTCAGCAGCAACTTCAACTTTTCGCACTTTGTATGACTGCGGCCTCGAAATGACTTTTGCTGTTTCTTGAGCCAGAGCGTAAGCAATGGTTTCAGCAAAGGATGTGTTTTGCTTAGCGCAAACTGCGTGCTTAATATCTGGGTCACGAATACCATTAACAAATGCCTCCACCTTGAACTGTTCTAGAAGTGGATGGTTTTCCCCAGGGTATATTAGCTGCACCAAGCGCCCTATCTCCATGGCGAAATCCTGAAGCGTCTCATTTGCTCTCTGCAGCCTGCCGCGTAGCTCCATTCTATACAGCTCCTTTTTATGATCGCCGCCATATTTCCGCTGTAACGCCACAATTTTGTCCTCATAATTATTTCTGCAGCTAGTTGGTAGGCTTTCGAGGACTTCTGCTGCAGATCCTTTAAGTGCCAGAATCAGTTCAATCGCTTTCTCTTCATTGCTCCATAGATTTTTACTGGCCACTGTCTCAAACTGAAATTTGAAGACGTTGAAGGGTATGTTGCCGTCGAAACTGGGAGCTTTTATCCTATTTGTGGTTTCAGTCACTACCCGTGCTGGACCTTCTCTTATTTCCAGACTCATAATTTTGTTTTCAAGCTCCTGCAGCTTTACATCGACATCCTTCACCTGTACTTCGACGCCACTAGTTTCTAGAAGATTCACTTTTCTGTTTAAACCAGACAGTTGCACTTCTACGGCAGAGATTTGTTCATCGAACTTGCAGACTTTTGTTTCTAAGATGTCAACACGTTTATTGACGGTTCTAGAAATTTCCTGTAGCCTCTCGTTAACTTTTTCTAGTTTCTCACTGTTAGCCCTAGAAGCTTCCTGTACTTCACCTCTTACTTCTTGTACTTCAGCTAACAGTTTTTCGCTGTTTGCTCTAGAAGCTTCCTGAACTTCAGCTCTTACTTCTGCTAACAGTTTTTCGCTGTTTGCTCTAGAAGCTTCTTCGCTTCTTTTAGAAGCTTCTTGTACTTCGACTAGCATTCTAGAGTTTTCTCCCATTTTCTCCATCATAGCGGCAAACATCGTATTGAAGTCCATGCTAGTTGCTGTTGTTGTTTCACGGCTACATACCTCTGTCACCTCCTTTTCTTCGAACTCATATGTACCAATGTCGATGCCACGTCGCTTGAATTCATCTATGAGCCTCTTCTGTAGGTCTGTTTTATTACCTGCTGTTGGCAAATCCAGCTTACTCAACTCCTTTTTCAGCTGCTCCACTTTAAGTTCTTCAAATTTCATTTTTATTTATTATTTTATTTTTTATAGTTATTTTATTTTACAATTTCACTTCTGTCACCAATTGTTACGTTTTTGCTTTACGTTGGGTTCTTTTAATTGCAAAATAAATACACTCTGTTATTACTTTTACTGTAAGTCACTTTATTTATTTAACACCACTGTTCAAAAATACAACAAACTGTTAAATACTCTTAATATTCGACAACTTAACTCTTTGACTTTTAAATTAATACTGCCATACTACTCGCCAGCACGATTCACTTTATATAGGTGCTTTAAAAGCACCAGAATGTTCTATTCCAGACATATCTGGCAGGTTCGAATGTTATTGCTCTTGTTTTTCTGTTTGTGTGATTGGTTATTTCTTTATACTTGTGTTTGTGGCTATTTATTTCTTTATACCTGTGTGTGTGGCTGTTTATTTGTGTATGCTTGTATTTATGTATGTGGCTGTGTATTTAACAGAAGAGTGTTTATTTAATCTGTGTGTGTGTATGCGTAAATGCGAATTTTTGTATGAGGCGTTTCTTTCTTCCATCATTGTAAGAAAATAAGCTATTAATGTTGTTGTTGTTGTTCGAGAGTATTGTTGTTCAGAGCTTATAATGAATAAATTCTTCTTTCGTAACAATATATTAACTGTGTCCGCTTTTTTTCAACTTACAAATGCGTCTGCTTTGGTTTTATAATGTCATTTGCTATGATTTCTTTCATTTGTAAGTACCCTACAAGCAACATGGTAGTCGACTACGAAAATAACGCACTTGAAGTTAACTTTTATTGCCTAACTAAAAGCTAACTACAATGTAAAAGCTAACCCCAAAATCAAAAATAAAATTATTTTTGACAATTTTATTTTATATATTTTCCATTTCTTTTTTAAAATGAAAATTTGTGTCACATCCCTTGCGTTCTTAAATTATGATCTTAATGTTATTGGGTAGGAAATATCTTACTGACTATAAGATGCAGGAAATAATAAACATAAAAAAATTTATTGCATATTTTTACAAATTCGTTTTATAGCTAACTGATATATGTACATATGTATATTCAGTTTATAGCTAACTACAAATTGGCTAACTTTAACCTAACTTCCGAGTATTTCCAATTGTTATTGTAAATCGTATAGAAATTTTCAAGCATTTTCTTTTTAGAAAGTAATTTTAACATTTAAAATGGACACAAGTTTTTCTACCAAAATCGCAGAAGAACTGGAACAAACCAACCAAAGTACCAAATCGTTCAATAAAAAAACTACCAATTTTGGTCCGATCAGACCAAAGTGGCATTCCTGTTTGCGTTTGCAAGGGCAAATGTAATTGTTTTTCGGTTTTTTATATACATACATATGTATGTATGTATGTACAGACTTTGAAAAGATCAACTGCAGTAGCAACAGTTAAAATATAAAGTAAGTAAGAAGAGTATCAAGAGCCAACAAGAGCTAATAAATAAAAATTGAAGTTTTTAATAAGTAAAATAACCAGGGTTCAAAATTTTTCTATTTTGACAGTTAAGACAGTAAGTAGTCTTTTGGGCTAGTAATGGTCATTAAAAATTAAATGTAAATAAAACGATTTACTTCATCTTTCACTCAACGTTTCGTCGATAAGGTTGTCGACTTCTTCAGGAGCAGTTTAGATTTTATTAAATTCTGTTGAAGAAAGTTTTTCTTATACATATGTTCATATTTAAGAAAATATAATTAAAGCTTGACTTACGATTTAGTTTACATCAGAATCATATATTCAGTTATCATTATTAAAATTAATGAACAACACGACACAAAATTAAAAATAATAAATAAAATAAATAATTAAAGTAAACAAATCACAACATCAAACTAAAACTATATCACAGAACTATTACTTTTGGTGTATTGCGGGAGAATATTGCAATTTTGTTTGGTCCTTATCTTCTTTTGTATTCAGAGCTTTCGATAAACGTTGTTGTATTCTTAGGCTCTCTAATGTATATCTCTTATTCTCTGATTTTTCTTTGTCCAGTATTTTGACGCTCTTAAAATCTATCATGTGTTTGCTTTCTTTTATATGTTGTGATAAAGCCGTCGTCTCTTTTCCCTTCCTAATATCTGCTTCATGTTCAGCTAATCTTGTACCAAGCGTTCTTTTTGTTGTTCCAACATATACTTTATTACACTGATCCCTTTCATTGCCTCGGCATGTTATTTCGTAAACTACATTATCTGTCTTTAATTTGTCTATTTTCGTATTTTTGCTTGTAAATAAATGCCTTAGTGTGGCATTTGATTTATGTGTTATATTTACGATCTTATTTTCGATGATGTTCCTTAATGTTTTACTTTCTGTCAACCTCGGTATAAATGGTACACTGTAAAAAATGGTATCTTTGGGATCTTGTTTTTCAGAATTTTGATTTCTTTTAAGTGTTTTATCGATTATGTTGTTTATGATAAAAATTGAATAGTTATTCATTAATAGTATGTCCCTTATTTTGTTTATATTATTCCTTCTAAAACTTTTATCGCAAATATGAATTACTTTCCTAACAAAGTTTGTGGCAGTGTTAATTTTCATGGTTAAAGGTTGAGTTGAATTGAAATTAATCAATCTTCCTGAAGCTGTCGGTTTCATGTACCAATCAAGGATTATTGCTTTTCCGTTTCTTATAATTTTTGTATCTAGGTATGGAATTTGTTTGTTGCGTTCTTTTTCTATTGTAAATTGTAATTTGTTGTGATAAGCGTTGAGCATTTCTAATATTATCTTTTCATCTTTTTTGTTTATAACTGCAAGCAGGTCGTCCACGTATTTTGATATAAATTTTATGTGTATTTTCATCTGCTTTAGTTTGTTCATTACGTCGTCAAGAAGTGTATCTAACACTTTGTCAGCAACTGTTGGCGAGAGAGGATTTCCCATTGGCATTCCATATGTTTGTTGATAAAATTTATTATCATACGTGAAATAATTATTGTCTGTAAGACAAAATTTTAGTAGCTTAAGAAATTGTGGCTTTTGTATTGTTGTGTATAGTTTTAGAATTTCCCATTTGTCAAGTATATTATTAATTGCTAGGTGAGTCGGTATATTTGTAAAAAGTGATACCACGTCAAAGGAGACAATGATGTCACTTTCGTCCAAAGATATTGCACATAATCTGTCTTTTAATTCAAAAGAATTTTTGACATTAAATACTGGTGATATTAAATTTTTTAGAATTGATCCAAGATGTTTAGCCAGATGGTAACATGGTACCTTTGTTGATGAAGAAATTGGAATTAGAGGGATATTTTCTTTGTGTATCTTTGGTAGTCTATATAGTTCTGGTGCTGAATTTTTTTTCTTTTATGAACATTCAAAAATCAACATTCATGATATTTTTCATAAATGAGAAATCTAAAGTTTTATATTTATTTTTCATACACATAAACGAACAACAAAAAATGTTCTGCCTATGTTCATACATGTATGTGTGGACCTGTTTTTTAATTAGCTTGTTGTCATTAATGTTCTTGGTCTTAAATGTACATATATGTATGTATGTACATTTATGAACGTTAAAAATTTATCATAAATGAACATGAAAGAATTTTCTACCTTTTTTAACATGTTCTTCTGCGTATGTATGTAGTGTATTCTAAATGTTATTTTTCCTGATATTTAAAAACAGACATGCATACATACAACATACATACATATTAACTCAAAATACAATTTAACAATATATTCCAAAAGAAATAAAAAAAACATTTTGTTACTGCATACGTCGGCAGTTGCACATTACAAAATACGTATGTATGTACATATTTGCGTACATTTCTATACGTGAATGCTTAAGGTGTGTTTACATTGAATGTACAAGTCATATGTACTGTCAAAATTGCTATCCATATGGAATTTCATGTGTATGTCAAAATCAGTGTTTTACATATGGTTTATAATTTTTGTGTTCAAACGTACACATGTTACGTACATATGACATAACCTCCTGTTGTTGAAAACAAAAATCAAATCTTTAAAACAGCTGGTCTTCAAAGTGTGGTATAGATGGATTATTTTTTTAAATTATTAGGCTATATAATAAAACTAATAATAGCTTTATTGGGAATTGCTGTAATAAGTTATTAGGCAATTTTGGATATTTTTGCCGCCATTTTATTTTATAAGAAACCCGCTAGTGATGTCAACTATGCAAAGAACTACCGTTTTGTGTTATCATTTGGGAGCTTCTACAACAGTACAGAAATCTATTTATAAGAAAGAAATTATATCAAAACAAAAAATAATTATAATAAATAATACAATAAGTATTAATTAATATCATTTGAACTATATCAGCAACAACTAATGAATAATTTTGATGATGTTAATGTCAATTTATTTTCACTCTTTTTTTACTTGAGAAATATTTTTATCCTAATTCTTATGACAATGACGATGCTACCCAATGGTGTAGCGAAATATCGAATATAAAAATAAATTACAATATTTTTATAAAAAAAGACCTAGAGCGTTAAAACTTAATTATATAATTATAAAAGGAAATAATTAAATTTCTTTAAAATAATTGAGCCGTTGCTTTTGAAAATGAGAGAAATCCATTTTATTATATTTAATGATTTGCATTTGAATGGCGTTAAAAAAATTCACAAGCCGTAATAGACTTATTTTATATTTTTTGTGGTCTTATTGCACGTAAGTTTAATATGCAATAATAGTTATCCATTTTATCTGAAAAAAAGGTTTTGGTATGCGCCAATGTAGTTGTCGCATTTTCAAAGGCAATTTTTTTATGAAAATGTTGATTTTCTTTTACTGGAATGTAATTATAATACCAAAAATATTGAATAGTTTATTTAATTATATATTTTATTTCAATATCATTTCATTCTTCTTTAGTGCAGTAAAACAAAAAACCAAAAAAAAAACTAAAATTATATTTAATTTTAAAGTAAAAAGTGAAAAAAGAAAGAAAGAAAGAAATTACAATAATTATATTTCTTAGGTTACATAGCGAAAATTTTTCACCATAGTTGCAGTATGATTGCTAAATTCCAATAATGCTTCTTAATATATTGCAATATAAAAAATAGTACTATTCAACATGGATTAAAAACATAAAATTATGTTAATTTGTAATAAGATTTAGGTTTTATTCACTTTATTTTCACAAAACGGAGTTCTGTCATTTTCAAAAGCAACGGCTCAATAAAGTAATTTGTAGCAGTTTCGATACCCACAATACCTCAATAGCATTTTTTTTTTTGTCCTACGGTCCAAAGTTGTTAATTAGGTAATATTACAGTTTACACAGTTTGCTTTCCGTCTTAAAAAAGATTTAAAAAAAAATTGCACTATAGTAAAGTAAATTTTTAATTCAGTGTTAGTACCGGTACCTTGCCTTTTATCACTATACATATATACATGTAATTATGTTCTCAGCTTTAAAATTGCGTCATTCGTATAAAAATGACCTGACCCTAGTTTTAAAAAACAGAAATATTCCATTGGACTCATAAAAAATAAAGTTCTATCTATGTTTTAAATATCATTAAAATTGACTTAGCCGTGATTGACGTACAGATAATCAAACTTGAAAATAGATATACATATAATATATGTATGTATGTATGTATATTAGATTACATATTTTAATTCATTAATATCATCTATGATGTATCGATATAAATCTGCGAACATTAAATTACTAACAAAAGTTAGAATAAAGATATTGGTTAATTTTTAACTCCTTAAATTCATGATAAAAATGTATGAGCGGAATTTTTGAAAATAAAAGTGAACATCACTGAAAACAGTTGTTGTCATATAGTTTTACACATCGAATAGAGCGTGCTTTAAATAAAAACTAACACATGTTATTGCACATAGGTAAATAACATATGTTATGTTTCAAGAGGTTTACACTATATGTATAGTTTTACATATGGAAAATTTGACATTCCATATGACTTGTACACTCAATCTAAACACACCTTTAGCGCATATTTTCTACGATCTTTTCATTTTTGAAAAATTATCGAAATTGTATATACTCAAATATGAACACTCAAATATGAAAAACAAAATATGTTGTCATTTATTCACTTTTGGACAGAAAGAAAAAAAATGTAAAAAATTATCGGATTCATAAATGTAAACACAAAAAAATTTCTGTAAATGTACACTCTCTGCGAATTTTTCTTTTCTCAGCCAAGAGCTTCTCGACGTCAACAGAATAGATATGATTGTGTCTTATTAGTAGTCGGGGTACTGTTGGGTGTTGGGTAGCAAGTCTCAGTAAGCCTTTGCTCTACGTCTTCTGTAGTTCTAAGCGGGATATTTTCCGAACAATGAGTACTGCAATATTTTTTATATTCCAACCAATTTATGCTTGTGCTAGCTCTTGGTGAATGATCTGAGGATAATTCAAGTGGCGCTTCAAACTCAAACATTTTTTTTGAAATACCTTTAGTTACGCTAAAATCAACAGCATCAGGTATTTTTTGCTGATCAGTAGGCCAATAGGTGGGTTGCCCACTCAATATCACGTTTAGACTCATTTTTAAATTGTGTCAAACAAAACACGACCTTTTGGAGTAATTAGTCTTGATCCCAAAAACGTATGTTTAGCGTTCTAGTCGCCTGATGCTATGAAACAGAGACCTGAAGAAATCGCTGTATTGACTCTCTGATATTTGAAACTTAGGAGGTGAATAAATCGAAGATATAACTAGCCTTGATGAAATTCTTCAATGCAGGTGTTTGTTGCTTGAAGGTAATCTTCACAAAAACCACACTGTAAATAATGTTTGATTCGAGCCTTTATTAGTATTGCCTAACCACCACATGCTCTGTCACGGGGGTCTTTGGTGTCATATAAGATATAGCCATTTATTTTAAAAAAGCTATTTGTTGTTAAGTGAGTCTCTGCAACCAGCATGACATCAATTTGTTCCTTCTTAAGGAAGTACTCGAGTTCATTTTTCTGTTGGCGCAAGCGGTTTGCGTTCTAGAAACATATCTTTAAACAGTTCATGGTTTGTTAAGTAACGCCTGCAGCATAGTAGATTGCTTGCGTACCATTTCTTGCATCATGCTGCTCTTAGAGCTCATAAAACTGCACTAATGTCTCGATGCTTGCTTCGAGACGATTGCAGTTACCAGATGGTATTTGTTCTTTAGCTTCTGGCTGCAAGTTTGGAGAGGAATTAGTTGTCGGTGTCGCTTTATGTACTGAAGTATGATTGGTTTTTACCATATCTGCGTATGAAACATGTTGTGTTGTTGGTTGAGCTAACTGAGGATAATGAGCATTTGCTTGGTATTGTGGCTGCCTAGCAGGAGTATTTACTTTCTGAGTTGCCTTCCATACCGTAGAAAAAACTGGCCAGCCTCTGTACTTAGCAGTATGATTTCCAAAGTCAAAGAAATCAGGGTGAAATTCTATACTAATCAAATACAGTCCATTAATATCACCGGCCTGACTGGAGTAATGCAGTCGCATCATGCATCTGTTTCGAAAAAGCCGATGTAAGCCAGAGTGTGGATAGAAATTTCATATTTTGGTACAACTTCTAAGGTTCGAGCTATAATAGATCCCTGTTCTGATTAAAGTTTTATTTCAGAAAACATGCAACGACTACTAAAGTTGCTCACTGTTCCGGTTGCAGCCGAGGTTATAGGCTTAGGTGGAGATATTATAAGCAAATCTACTAAAATGTCGTCTTTCGTTATTACATCTCTTTTTAATCAGAATATGTCTCTTGATGTTCAAGGCTTAGTAGTCCCACGGGTGACTTGTAATATTCCAACACATTCTATTAGGCTTTTAGAAAATTTAAAGTCACCAAATCTTAAGTATGCTGCTCCAAAGTTTTTTGAAAGCAGTGAAGTGAACTTACTATTAGGAAGTAATCTTTGTCCTACAATTCTTTGTGGAGGGTCTAGCATGGTATTTGTGAGTCCTTAGTTGCTCAAGAAACAATCTTTGGCTGGATTGTAACTGGTCGATTCGGTAGTGTTACTCCACGATGAGTGAGAATGTGCCACATTACGAAAGTTTCTATTGATCACTAATTGACACAATTTTGGGAGTTAGAAGAAGTTTCTCAAAGACAGATTTTATCAGAAGATGATAAAAAATGTGAGGAGATCTATCGTTCTACTACAAAAAGAAGTCCCGCAGAGAGATGCGTTGTTAATCTGCCCTTTAAGGATAGTTTTTTGACACTTGGTCCGAATGCTGCTAGCCAATTTTTAAAAAATGAGAGAACATTGCTGCGCAATACTGATCGAAAATCTCAGTATGATGACGTCTTCAAAGATAATTTAAAATATAGAAAAATTCTTCGATTAGCTGATGATGAAGAGTGACGTTTTCCACTAGGTACTCGACCCTTACACAAATGTATGATGACGCCCTAGTTGAAACCCATTCTGTTTAGATTCTGTGGTTACATGTGACCAATTAATTGGTACTTTAGAATTGATCTCAAAAAAAATTTTCCCCAAGACCATTTATTGAACTTCTGTTTGTTACGAATACTACATTGGAAAACTTTTGTAGCAAATAGAGTGCCCACTATATTAGAAAAAGTAGGAAAAAAATTGGTTTCACGCAACTTCTGTTTGTTATGAACACCACTTTGGAAAACTTAGCAAATAGAGTGCCCACTATATTAAAAAAGTAGGAACAAAAAATTGGATTCACGCAACATCTAGTGACAAGCCTGCTGATCTAGCAACTCGGGGACTGATACCTTCGGATCTAATAGAAAATAGGCAGTGGCGGCGGGGCCCTAACTGGCTTAGTTCGGATGTCATCGTATCCCAAATACCAGGAGTAGATTTAAAAACTACTTTTGTTGCTAAATCGACTGAAAGCGAAATTATACTGGACCGTTTACTAAGTTTTTATCAAGCATGACATGTAATAGTATATATTTTCCGATTTTACATTCCCACGACCAAGGGCCGATATAAGGATCATAACTTCTATATTCTAAGAATTTCGGCCAGTGAATTGTTTTTCGTCAGAAACATACGGTTTTATCTGTCTCAACAATTTTATTTAGCAGCTAATAAGGAAATTAACACCCGTTGTACTTTACTAACCCTTATGCCTTTTTTGGACAAAAATATTATTCGTGCTAACGGTCGTCTTGGCTTTTTATTGTATTTATCTTATAATGAGCGACTTCCGATTTTACTTGCATATGACAGAATGTTAGCTTGTCTTTATGTGAAATTTATGCACTTGGTTGTCTATCATGAAGGTCCTCGTCTAGTACTTAATGTTGTTCGCCAGGAGTGTTGGATAATAAAAACTAAAATGTATTTAAAACAGTGACTCTGTTAGCGCAGTTAGCATTTTGTATCAGGAAAAGCTGCAGTTTCAGATTACGTCCGTGTTACCTGGAGAAAAAACTACTCTAAGTCGCCCTTTCACCAATACAGGCGTTGATTTTACAAGCCCTTTGAGGCGATAAAAAAATAGCTACGTGACGCAGCGGTTCAAGAATATAGCCCCTAATGTTTTAAGAAGTTGGCTTAGCTGATGTAAAAAAATATGCCTGCAGAGTGCCGTTTTAGTTCGCATAATAAATTTTTTTTCAAATCACCGATGGCAACATTCTTGTACTCAAAATATTGCTGTCACTCCACCAACGTACAAATAATAGTTCTTCAGAATTCCTTTAATAAATCTTGATGTGAATTATTTTCAACAATTAAATCTTTCTCCAACTTTTGTCTACTTGCCTTCAGTTAAAATGTTATGCCGTATTAGAATTAAATGAGTTGACAAGTTCGATGATAGTAGAAGAGGAGCAACAGCAATGGCGTTAACGCACAAAGTCAAATCTTATCTGATGAATTCTTAATAGCTGAAAGACGTCCTGTTTTTGTAAAAGACCTCAAGTATTGAAGCAATTGTACTTTTGAGAGTAGTACTATTTATATTTATAAACATCTAATAATGATAAAAACCGAACATTTCAGTTAAATTTAAATGTTGTTTGATCAAAAATTTTTTCAAACGCTAAAAAGAATTGAATTTTTTGCAAACAGATCACAAACAAAAATCAAAAAATAAAAATTATGCAAGTAAAATTCCCTTACTAAAAGTGTGTTTAGACTGCGTGTACAAGTCATATGGAATTTCAGATTTTCCATATGTAAAACTATGTACATAGTGAAACATAACATATGTTATTTTTATTTGCAATAACATATTACAGTTTTTTAACATAGTGTCTACACTTGGGATGAGATCTTGGATATTTCTCCAAAAAAAACTAACATTAAACACTGTTGCCAACTTTTTCTTACGATTTCCATTAAAAGTGAAAATATAGCTACATACATACATACCACAGAAATAACCAGATATCACAACTTTGACGTATAGAAAAGTGGATTATCATGCGCGATTAACCCTTAAATATGAAAAAGAAAATAAAACGTGGCATTCTCAAAAACAATGAGAAAAAGCAGGCAACTATATATGCCTTAAAACCATAAACAACAAATAGAAACTGACAGCAAAAAAGTAAACAAATAATAAATTCATATTTCTAAAAATTTTTCAATTTTGTGTTTTTTTTATTAAAATGAATAAGTTTTGTAACAAAATATTTGTAAAAACATGGATTTCAAAGGTGTGAACTTGTTTTGTTAGCTAATTGGTACGTACATATGTGGTTAAAATAAAATGTGATTTAAGTTTGTGTTATTCTTTAAAATTTTTTACTTTTAGAAAATTTCCTGGATGAACTTTGATACGGAATTTTTAATTTTTTGCTCAATACTAGCAACAAAACATATAAACGGGTTGACTTATTTATTTGGCAAGTTCAAACTCAAAAGAAAATGTTGTTTAGTAAGTTGTTTATAAATTTTTTACTTGCAGTATAATGTCCCGGACCTTCTTGGTTCTCTTGGTTCGCTACAGAAGGCAGAAGTTGATTGCTTTTGAAGACAAGGCAGAAATATAATTTCAAACTGCAATTTCTAGTGAATATGCAATTATTTTGCATGAACCCAAAGTTTGGTGAAAAATAAATAAGAAATCTACTGATGGCAAAGTTCAACGTAAGGAATTAGTCACTTAGAAGAAGTCAAATCCCCTCGGAATGAAATTCATTGTCATCAAATAAGCAATGAATTATTTATTGAATTCAACGCTTAATATTAGATCATGGTATTAGTGCCCTTTTCACAGCTAAAATAACGAGTCTTGGAGTTTTTCTATATATTCTTAAATATTTTTAAAACAGAAATTTGTTGTATTATGATGAAATGTTAAAGGTTGAGAGATTACACAATAATATATGCAAAATCTGATTTTTATCTCTGTTAAAATTAGTTAAATAAAAGGTAAATAAAACATACGTACATGCAATAAAACATATGTACATACTATTAAAAAAAGTTTTTTATTAAACCAATTTGTGTTCAAAGGATAATGTGCATAAATTCTTTTTAATACTACATTTTTTCTGTTAGTCGAAAGTATGCAATTAAGTGTTAAATTAAGGATTTTCTTACATTTTATTGTGCTTTATTTAAGTAACAATTCCGTTTATACTATATACAAATACAATACTTGTTGGACTTGATGTTGTTTGGCAAACGTCTCTTCTCTTGGATGGTTTTTGTATTCAGTTATTTTAAATATTCAAACTCTTTTCAATTGACCACAAGCTCTGCTTTATTCGAATGGTTGGTACTAATGTATGTTAACATTTTGTCTCACCTTTTAGAGAGAAGACCCAAAAATAAATAACGAAATTTATATAGATCATTTCCAGTTTTGATAAAAATTTACCTGGATTTCTTTACATTTGTTTTTGCCTACTATAAAATTTAAGCATTTCTCTTGACACCGCATTTAGCAATTAGTAGCTTTAAAAACCTCTTGAGATGTTTGCACTGGACAGGTTACTTGGTCAATTCAAATTCCCCTTGATTTGAATTTGGTTCATACATACATAAATGTTAATTTTCCTTTTCGCTGTTTTGTACAAAGGCCTGCATCAGTTACTTAATTTTTCATTAAATTACCGAAAACCACAATAGATTACCGATTACGAAACCAACTTTTATGTCTGTGACCACGGTATAAGCAGAATCAGACAAAAACTTTTTTAGCCAAATTGTGAAAAAAATTAACAATTAAATGTAAATAATTATTTTGACACTTAACCCCATCAGAGAAAAGAGACAGCTACATATAAATTATAAATTGTCTGTCCTGTACCAACGGAAGGGTTAAGTGGGCGATGCCATTGTGATGCCACTTTGCGATTTTTTAGCACCCATTAGGACCGCTAGGTGGCCGTGTCTTATCTGGTTAATTTGTGATACATACAGTGGATCAATAAAGTTTAGGCACATCATGATTTTCAAGAGTGTTCTGTTAATAACTTTGCATCTGGTTCACTTAATAAAATAATTTTGATATCGTTTTAAAGATTGAGAGTTATATTGACCATTTAAAACAAAAAATAATTTATATCTTATTGTTTCTAATATACAACGCTTTAAAAACTAAAAAACAAGCTATGTCTATCTAAAAAAAGTTTAGGCACTTACTGCATTAATGCCCTTTAATCCCTTGTATAACGGTAAATTGTCACTTTTTTTATTTCAACTCATGTTTATGCACATGTTAAATCCTCAGTAGGCGAGAGTTTTAAATGTAAAAAATATTCTTGGTATTTAATTCGTGACGAAAACAGCAAAATGAGCAATCGTTCAGAAATTTCCGTAGATGTCCGTAAAATTATAATAAATCTTCATGCACAGGGAAAATCCTATCGCGAAATTGGTGTGATTGTACAGAGGCTCTATACCAGTGTAAGAAACATCATAAAACATTATGAAAAAACCAACAAATTAGAGCGTGAGAGGAGAAGTGGACGTCCAAAAAAATTTACATCTCGTCAGGAGCGTATCATTGTTTCTGCAGTGGCTCAAAATCCAAAGATTTCAGCTGTAGAATTGTGTCGGGAAATGAAGAAAAGTTTTGGTGAAGACCTTAATCCACAAACAATAAGAAATACGCTGCACAGAGCTGGATATCATGAAGAGTTCCCGTCGCAAACCTTGTCTTTCAGACATAAACAAGAAAAAGCGGTTAGAGTTCGCAAAACTCCACATTAATCAGCCTGAAGCCTTCTGGAACAGTGTGATATTTAGTGATGAATCGAAGTTTAACATTTTTGGTTCAGATGGTCCACAAAAAATTTGGCGAAAAGCAAACAAAGAGCTTCAAGAAAATAATATTATTAAGACTGTGAAGCACGGTGGTGGCAATGTTATGGTTTGGGGATGTATGGCGGCATCTGGAGTGGGAAATCTTGTCTTTATAGACGACAAAATGGACAAGCACTCTTATTTAAATATTTTAAAAGTAAACTTATCTCCAAGTGTTGCGAAGCTGGGCTTAAATGGGAAATTCTTGTTCCAACAAGATAATGACCCAAAACATTTTTCATATCTTGTGCAGGAATGGCTTATATACCACTGCAAACAGTTAAAAACCCCTCCGCAATCGGCAGACGCGAATCCTATAGAGCATTTTTGGCACTTACTAGAGAAAAAAATACGGAAACATCACATTACATCCAAAGAATCACTTAAAGCGGGACTTCGCTTAGAATGGGAAAAAATTACTCCTGATGAAACATCTAACCTAGTAAGAAGTATGAGTAGACGAAGCAATTATCCAAGCTAAAGGAGGTTCAACCAAATACTAGACATGCAAAAACCCCGAATATACCGAAAATTTTCACATATGTGCCTAAACTTTTTTTACATAGACTTACCTTATTTTTTTAGTTTAAAAGCCATTGTATATTAGAAATAAAAAGATATGAATTATTTTTCGTGTTAAATGGTCAATAAACCTATCAATCTTGAACGATCAATCTTGAGCATGAAAATAATTTTATCAAGTTATGCAGATGCAAAGTTACTGGCGAAACACTTTTAAAAATCATGTTGTGCCTAAACTTTATTGATCCACTGTATATAAAAATTACATTTAAATTCCAGTATACTTAAATTTATTTAAATTTTAAAGCGATTTCTGTTCTGTAGGTTATGCGATTCAATTATGGATATTTTTCGATTGTATAATGGCTAAGGTAGGCACTTACTTGCCTACCGGAGCACATCCAGATAAAGTTGTTGTTTTGTTTACATCTCATCCTGGTGGAGTAATTCGTCCCATATAATTTTAAAAAATAAGATTATTATTGTGCTGTTACTACTCGTGGTTCTCGCATGAAAGATGTAAGAACCACAAAGTCACGAAAATAATTTTTAACTGTCACTCTGTACTGTTAGTTTATTAATTTACACAAGACGATGTGTTTCTATAAAATTTGATTTATTGAATGAAATAAAATATTCAGTTTCAATAATATATCAAATAACAAATGTTTCTTTGAACAATATAAAAACTATTTTTTACAAGTAGAATTTAAACGAGTACATTTTGTAAATCAACACACCTCCTCAAATTGTATTTGCTTTAACTTCTAAGCCCATTGCTTTAGCACAAAGGTAATGTTTGTTTTTAGGAACTGGTTTCATAAGGTAATCAGCAGGCATTTCATTTGTTGAAATATATTGGATGTCCACAACTTTCTTTTCTACAGCATCTCTAAAAAAATGATATTTGCAATCAATATGTTTTGTTCTTGAGTGGTGGACCCAAATTTTGCCATATGTCGAGCACTTTGAGAATCACAGTAAACAACAGTTGGTTTTGGTGTCTTGAATCCTAACTCATTTATTAAGTGTCTTAAATAAATGGCTTCTTTGGTGGCTTCACTAAGTGCTACATATTTAGCCTCTGCACTTGACGTTGTAATAACTTTCTGTTTCTTGGACTCCCAACTAATAGCAGCACCTGCAAGTATATAACAAACCCCAGATTGGGACTTTCTATCGTTAACGTCTTGTGCCCAGTTAGCATCCAATCGGTAAACCTGTCTTTCTGTATTTTAATACTCCATCTTTAGTTGTGTTTAAATATTTAACTATTTGTAAAGCACAATTCCAATGCTGTCTTCTAGGATCTTTCGAAAATTGGGATAACATGTTAACACTGCAGGCAATATCAGGCCTACCGATATCTCACTTCATCTACTTTTTAGCTTCTCCTGGAATTTTCGGAGTTATTTTTGTAGTATTTTTTCTACAGTTATTTTTGCTTGCATTGGAACCTTTGTTTCCTTGCTGGCATGCAGATTTTATTTTCTTACTGAGTTAGCAATATATCCTAGTTGGGAAATGGATAGTTTTCCATTATCATACTCAATGAATAAACCAACACAATACTTTTGTTTTTGCAAATCTTTAACGTTGAAATTTGTTTGCAAGTTTTCATACAAGTCTGTAAATTTATTTTCATTATTATATGCAATTACTATGTCATCCACATATAAAGCTACAAACAAAAGACTACCACCTTCATTTTTTTAGCTACTAGTCTTGCTTTTCGCTTATCAATACTGCCATGAGAGTGATATTACGTGGTAAAAACCCATTTGCAACCTACGCATTTCCTCCCAGGCGGTAATTCTATTAACTTCTACGGTTTGTTTTCGATAAGTGAATTGTATTCCGTTTTCATCGCAATTATTCATTCCTTTTTGGTTTCCGAATTTTCAACGTCATTTAGGGTTTTTGGATTATCCTCAAAAGATAATTGGACACTTTCTTGGTTAATAAATTTCCAAGACCTCAAACGAGATTTTATTGAATTTAATGTGTTTGTTCATCATTATTATCCCGCGAAGGTATATTTGTATAGTCTTCTTCTATTCTATCTGTAGGATGTTAAAGAGAATCCTCGAAAATTTCATATTACTCATCATTTACGATATTACGAGCGTTATTCTCGTTTTGATTTCCGTTTCGATTAAAGTATAACTTGAATTCTACAAATTCATGATGCTTATGAAATTCTAATAGCTTTTTGTCTATATTTGGAAACTGATTCTCTAAAATTTTTACATCACGACTTTTAGTAATTATCCTATTACAAACCTTCCATAATCTATATGCTTTGGATTCATCACAGCAGACCACTAAAATATATTCTTCACTTCTAGGTTCCTATTTACTTCTCCAGGTTTTTCATTTAAAACATATGATTTACTACCAATTTGACGTAGATGTTCAACATTTGGCTTTTTGCCTGTCCATATTTCAAAGGGAGTACTATTTTTATTTAAATTTGTGGGACATCTATTGCGAATGTATGCGGCTGTGTATATGAGTTCCGCCAACAAAATTACTGGCAAATTCGCTTCTAAAATTAAACACCTTGCCGTTTCAACAAGCGGTTCATTCGTTCCGCAACTCCATTATGTTGTGGCGTATATTCTGCAGTTAATTGATGTTTTATACCGTTTAATTTTAAATAATTTTCGAGCTGACTACTTTTCATTTCTTTTGCATTATCAGTTCTTAATATCTTGATTTTCTTACTAGTTTCAAGTTCGGAGGCCATTTTATACTCTTTAAAAGCTTCTATATAATCGGATTTGTTTCTTAAAAATTTAACAGTTATATTTCTCGAGAAATCATCCACAAATTTTACAAAGTATATATTTTTACTCAACGATTCGATCCTCATTGGACCACAAATATTTAATTGTATCAACTCTAGTTATTGGCTTGATGATTTTTCGATTTGCTTTGGGAATTTACCACGAACTTGCTTAGCTCTTATACATGTAGTACATTCTATATTATATGCATTAATATATGGCAAACCTTCAACCATACTATTAAAACTTAATTGCTTCAGGGAATGGTAATTTAAGTGACCAAGCCTCTTGTGCCATAAATCAATTATATTCTCTTGCGATATTACCTTTCATTTCAATAATACACCCGTTATCTGTGGCCTTGCTGGATTAAATTATATTTTAAGTTAGGAATAGAGCAGGCAAACTATCGATTGTACTATCGAAAGTTTTGTCTTCATTAGACTATCGATGGTTTTTTTTTGATAGCGATACTATCGTTGAAAAAATATTTTAATAATTTGGCAATTAGTTCGTTGGAAATGAAAATTCACCATTAGAAATATACCCATTGCAGTACTGGAAGGTAAATTATATAGTAAATTAAGCAATTTATACAGTGTTATATCTATTCACAGAACAATGCTGATCAGATGTCACTCAAAAAGTCATGTGCTTTACGTTACTTATGCATACCAGCAACTTCGACGAAATCTGAAAGAATGTTTAGCAAGGACGGAGCCATTATTTCAGATGGAAGATCTAGTTTAAAGCCAAAAAATGTTGATATGCTGCTCTTTTTTTAAACAAAAATTTTTGGATTACTCAAGAATTATAAAAAATTACGATTATAAAATAATTCCTTGGGCAGCCTGAATATGCACAACATATGTGACATACGATTACATAGTATTTATAGTGTATGTACCATTTTTTTTGAGAAAATTGATCTCAAAATGCGCTGTAAAAAATGAATTATAAATGGGTTTTTGTTTTTATGCTAAGTTTTATATGCCTCATATTTTTGTTTTTGCATTATCTTTTTTTTTAATAAAACAACTCTGAACTTTACTTAAGATCATTTAATATATTAGTTTTCTCTTATTAAACTAACTCAAATAATTTCTAAACTTGATCAATTAATGGTATTAAATTGACTGGATTTGTTCCGCCAGTAGTGTGAAAATTGTATCTGAGGTTGTGTTTACCTGTTCGTTAATAATATCTCCGTTAAAAGTTCGCGTTTTGTAGATTTCCATGTTTTCAAGAATGTCTAGTCTTCGTCCTTTTTTGCTAGGATGCAGCAATGTCATACATTCATCTACAAAACGCGAACTTTTAAGGGAGATATTATTAACGAACAGGTAAACACAACCTCAGATACAATTTTCACACCACTAAAACTTCTAAAACATTCTAACAAACGAAAAACACAGGCAGACGGACACACTTACCTAGCTAACAATAAAAGACGAAAATACTAAATTATCAACTGACCTCATATAAATATATCAGGTAGCAAGCAATCTACCTGTATAAGACCATTTAAATAAACACCAACATAATGAACAATTACGTTAACTCATTACTATTTATACTAAAGCAGGTAATACTAACTCTCCAGTACCAGTTTAAACGCGGCTTGAAAATGATTTCTTTACATCGAAAGCGCTCGCCAAACATACCAAAACAACAGCCAGTGACGACGGTCTTCACCGAAAGGTATGACAACAGTTGATCAATTAAGTTGGTGGAGTTAATAATACAGAATACTTTGTCATATAAAATATGGAACCTAACATTCCCAAAAAATTCTATAGTATCGATAGTTTTCTATCAAACTATTGAACATATCGAATGGCGAGATTATCGATAGTTTGCCAGCTCTAGTTAGGAACCTATAGTGTATTAAAAAGTTTTATTTGCTTAGGTTTCCCCTGAACTATTACTTCAATTACTGCGGTTCCCAATCCTTTTACATTAATCTCATTTTCGTCAGCAATTTTACAGTACCAGAGTAGTTAAGGTTAAGGTTTACAAAAATATACCTTTGATATGTCATATGTGAGGTCGCACCACTATCTAAAAACCGAACTGATTTTTTACTTTTATTCGAAACATCTTCATAAACGGCTACAAGTCCGTTGAAAGTAACTGTATCTTCATTAGTGGCTACAAATCCATTGGAACTAACTGCATTAACATGATCTTTACTCAAGTTTGTTTTACAATTTTTAGCCATGTGCCCCTGTTTGCCACAACGGTAACATGTTATATTTTTTGACATACCTGGTTTGATTTTATTATAATATTTTTTACATATTTTGCTTTAAAAGCTACATCGGAATTTGCTTGCAGTTCTAGAAGTCTTGGCCGTAAAGTTCTAACTGATGGAAATTCATTTGCGGTGTTAAAAGCAGCTTTTACTTCCTTATAATTATTTGCTAAGCCGTCTAATAAAATTACAACTTGAAATTCTTCTTCAATTTCTCCATTCAATTCTTCTATATAGATTCATAGATTCATCAGCATCCATTTTATGATTCAAGAGTCTCCTGTACAATTCAGCTTTTTGTCGCTCTGAGTTTCCTTCATACGCGTTGCTCAGAAAGTCCCAAATTTGTTTTGAAGATTTTAAATTTCTTACCAACATTAAAATTTTTGGCGCTAAAGCAATCAGGATATCGGCTCTTGCATCCTGGTCATTTTCAACCCATTGTTGTTGTAAATCTGGCTCAGCTGAAACAACCGTTTCTCTAGTGACAATCTGCCTTTATGCAACAAAGCTTCCATTTGTATCTTCCATGTTGAATAGTTAGATCTATTAAAGATTGGTATTTTTCCAGCAAATGACGTCGATGTCATCTTTAAATTAAATCACGTTACGATTATTATTAAATTAAATTTGTCCTTAGAATCTCTTAACTTGGAGTCCTGGGCCCATAACCTGTTAATTTATTAATTTACACAACACGATGTGTTTCTATAAAAGTTGATTTATTGAATGAAATAATATTTTCAGTTTGAATAATATTTCAAATAAGAAATGTTTCTTTGAGCAATATAAAAACTATTTTTTACAAGTAGAATTTAAACAAGTACATTTTGTAAATTCAACATATACAAAAAAAGTTTTTGCTTCCCCCAGCAGGTTGACTTTGTTCAAATGTAGCATTACTATTTATTTAAGCATTAACTGAAAATTTGTTTTTTTACGATTTTCTTGTTGTTAATATGAATAGTTTAATGCTCCAGTGGGAGCTACAGTGGGACAAAAATTCTATCTCTTAAAATCAATTTAAAAATCGCTAGATTTCCCTATAACAGCTAAGAGACTAGTTTTTCCACGATTTGCATTGCAAGAACGCTAGATTTAGCTGCAAAATCTCCAAATTGGCAACAGTTAATGTAGACCTCAATTACAGTGCCATGAAGTTTAAGATGAGAGCGTTTTCATGAGAGATCTCATCAAAACAATTTCATTAAATGAACTGTCAAATAATCGCGCGCAATTACAATGCACACATACAGTTGGAATAAATGTTCTCATGTATGCATGCAGATCAACACAATTAACAAAGAACTTTGATGTTTAATGCACAACTAGTAATGAAATTTCATGAGAATTTTACAATTACGTGAGATTGAGAGTAATGTTAAGAAATCAATTGCGTTATTCAAGATACGATAATCCCAGTTGTGGACACTACGTAACAACCCTTTTACAATTGGACAGAAACATACATAACATACATAAGTATAACAGATAACAGCTGTTTTCAGTGACGTTAACTTTTGTTTTTAAAAATTCCTCTAATACATACATATATTTTTATCATGAAGTTAAGGTGTGCAAAATTAACCAATTTCTTTATTCTAACTTTATTTAGTAATGGTAGCAGATTTATATCGATATCTCATAGGTTCAAAAGTATAAGTAACGAGTGATTTTTTAAGAGCTTGAGAACTTTTTTTTTTTAAAAAACGCATAAAATTTGCAAAATCTCATCGGTTCTTTATTTGAAACGTTAGATTGGTCCATGTCATTTACTTTTTGAAGATAATTTCATTTAAATGTTGACCGCGGCTGCGTCTTAGGTGGTCCATTCGGAAAGTCCAATTTTGGGCAACTTTTTCGAGCATTTCGGCCGGAATAGCCCGAATTTCTTCGGAAATGTTGTCTTCCAAAGCTGGAATAGTTGCTGGCTTATTTCTGTAGACTTTAGACTTGACGTAGCCCCACAAAAAATAGTCTAAAGGCGTCAAATCGCATGATCTTGGTGGCCAACTTACCGGTCCATTTCTTGAGATGAATTGTTCTCCGAAGTTTTCCCTCAAAATGGCCATAGAATCCCGAGCTGTGTGGCATGTAGCGCCATCTTGTTGAAACCACATGTCAACCAAGTTCAGTTGTTCCATTTTTGGCAACAAAAAGTTTGTTAGCATCGAACGATAGCGATCGCCATTCACCGTAACGTTGCGTCCAACTGCATCTTTGAAAAAATACGGTCCAATGATTCCACCAGCGTACAAACCACACCAAACAGTGCATTTTTCGGGATGCATGGGCAGTTCTTGAACGGCTTCTGGTTGCTCTTCACTCCAAATGCGGCAATTTTGCTTATTTACGTAGCCATTCAACCAGAAATGAGCCTCATCGCTGAACAAAATTTGTCGATAAAAAAGCGGATTTTCTGCCAACTTTCCTAGGGCCCATTCACTGAAAATTCGACGTTGTGGCAGATCGTTCGGCTTCAGTTCTTGCACGAGCTGTATTTTATACGGTTTTACACCAAGATCTTTGCGTAAAACCTTCCATGTGGTCGAATAACACAAACCCAATTGCTGCGAACGGCGACGAATCGACATTTCACGGTCTTCAGCAACACTCTCAGAAACAGACGCAATATTCTCTTCTGTACGCACTGTACGCATTCGTGTGGTTGGTTTAATGTCCAATAAAGTAAACTGAGTGCGAAACTTGGTCACAATCGCATTAATTTTTTTTGATCACTTGGTCGATTATGTAGACCATAAATCGGACGTAAAGCGCGAAACACATTTCGAACCGAACACTGATTTTGGTAATAAAATTCAATGATTTGCAAGCGTTGCTCGTTAGTAAGTCTATTCATGATGAAATGTCAAAGCATACTGAGCATCTTTCTCTTTGGCACCATGTCTGAAATCTCACGTGATCTGTCAAATACTAATGCATGAAAATCCTAACCTCAAAAAAATCACCCTTTAAATAATAATAAACTTATGTAATCTAATACACATATATTAGAAATCTATTTGCAAGTTTGATCACGGCTACATCGAATTTATTGTAAAAGAGACTTTTATACGAATGAACCGAATGAAAAAGTTTTAAACAATTTACTAAAACAATTAAAAAATGTATACGTTTAACTACTCTGAAGTAAATGAAAGAAAACGTAGTAAATGATATTATCAAAGCAAAGCAAACGAATTTGTGTAGTTGACAAAATAAAGAATACAGCTAGATTTCTAAGTTTTGGTAGATTTTAGGGAGACTTTGGTAGGAAAATATTTTTCCTTGTGGCGGTAAGTAAACTGTGGCGGTAAGTAAACTGTGTAAACTGTAATATCTCCTAATTAAGAACTTTGGATCGTGGGACAAAAAATGCTATTTAGAAGCTCCCAAATGATCACAAAAAAGTAGTTATTTGTATAGGTAGTTGAATAAAATGAACTTGCAACAAAAATACGCAAAATTGTCTAATAAATTATTACAACCAGTTCCAAAGTTATTATTAGTGATAAATTTCACAAAAAAACAAAAATAAATCGACTATTTTTAGCTCAGTTCTTATTTACTATTTTTATTCTTATTAAGAGAATATTAGTTTTGTATTCTGTCTGCCTAGCAACTGCTTTCACATGAATCTTTTCTTTTAAAATTTGGCTTTCATTTGTCACACTTAATCCAATTAATGTCTGCTTTTTACTGTGTTCTGCAACAGGAATGGTAAAGTTAACACAATTGCAATTTTTATATAATTTAACTAACTAAAAGGTACCATGTTATACTATTCATTTGACACACCATTTTATGTTTGTTTGCCGAACGTGACCAAATTATTTTTATTGTCAAAAAACGGGATTTTGAAGATTAGACAACCTCATTTTTATAATTCCCTGTTTTTATGTCGCCTTAAAAGTTCTTGCTAGCTTGTGCATGCAAATAATAAGATTCCTCAAAATAGGAACAAAATAGGCTTTTGTTTAAACCCAATATCTTAGCTCCCAACAAATTCTTAGAATTTGGAAAAAGGATATAGTCGAAAAGCGATGAATCGGGATAATATGCTAGATAGGATAACAGTTCGTCGCCCAAAGCATCTATCTACAGCTTTTTCATATCCAGGTATTCATGCAAAAGGAATGTACACGCTCGGTTGAGATGTCTACAGCCGCAATATCGCACTTTTATGCTTATATCCAATAACATTTCATCGATTTTTCCGCCGTTTGTACTCGTACGACCCAATTAGATCTCAGTAAACGACTTTTTAACCATTGAAATTGATGGATGCGGATTCCCCTTGGTTGGTTCTATCCCCTTCTATCGCCTTGGTTGACGTTCTATCGATGCTTACAACTACATAAGTAAAGGGTGATCCATTTCGAGGTACTTTTTTCAATATCCTTTTTTACAGATCACGTATGAGTCGTGTTATGTTGTAATGTTATTATTGTTTAGAATTGTTTAGCATTTCATAAGGGAAAGACCTACGCCTGAATCGCTTCGCTCTATGGGCTGTTGAAAAGTTTCAAGAAGATCCGACGTTTTCAAGGCAATTTTTTTTTGCGGTGAAGCCCATTTCTGGCTCAATGGGTATGTAAACAAACAAAATTGCCACATTTGGGACGAAGAGCAATCTGAAGAGATTCAAAAGCTGCCACTTCATCCAGAAAAAACAACGGTTTGGTGTGGTTTGTGGGCCGGTGAAATCATCGGTCCATATTTCTTTAAAAATGATGCCGGTGCGAACGTAACCGTCAATGGCGACCGTTATCGTGCCATGATAACCGACTATTTGATGCCTGAAGTTGAAGCTCGTGATCTCGGCGACATTTGGTTTCAAGACGGCGCACAGAGTATTTTGCCCATCTAGCCGGACATTAGGCCAAAAATTAATTTTGAGAAATGTAAAAATTTAAGTGCGCAGCTCGACAGACAACAAAATTCTGCATCGTATAGTGAATTTTCAAGGCTTTTACTTGATATTTGTCGTTTTGGGACACTGTTAAAATCAGGAAAGTTGAGTAAATCGCATACGATTTTATTGACTTTAAACGATTTTGAGAGGTTTGCAATATATTTTTTAGTGGCTAAACGAATAAAGATTTTGTATTGATTTTTTTCTGTGAAAGGGTTTATTGTTATAATTTAAATAAAATTTATTGTTACAATCATAAATAAGTTATTACTATCAATAAATTAATTATTTTCCGATAAATAAAATACTATAAAGTAGCAAATTACAAAAATATATTTTTTTTAATATTCTTGGGAGGCGGGGATTGGTTAGGCACTGGAAAGCTTAAAAATGAATATTTTTTAGGAAATTGGCAAAAAAAATAAAATAAAAAATTTTTTTTTTCACAGGGACGTTTTAGGAGTGGGATTGGAAGAACACCTCCCCCTGCCCATAAAAATAAATTTGTATGGTTTTAAGAAGTATGTAATCTATTTCTTTGAATAATTATATTATTTTTTCAAATAATATTTTATTTAACCGCCCACAAAAGGGGCGGGGCTAAAAATGCCATTTAAGAATCTCTTGAGTCCAACTTTAAGTTTTTGAACATTCTTTGACCTTAACAGTTGTAATTGCTAAACCAAATGACGGGAAAATTTAAAAAACTTGCATTTTTCAGAGGTAGGATTAGTTCTTCCAAGGGGAACTTTTTTCTCCCAGGTCCGATTTCTCCTATTTTCTAGCTTTGACCATAACATTTCAGCCTATGACCATAACAGATTTTTCTGCAAAGTTTCATTAACCTAGGGGCACTCAGTACATTTTTAGAGCCAATATAAGCTAAAAAAAAAGTAATGTCCGGCTAGATTGGCAAAATACCCCTATGTGCGGCGCCACTTCCCACACATCGCATCAATCAATGGATTTATTGAGAGAACATTTCGGTGAGCACATAATTTCACGTTTTGGGCCGGTCGATTGGCCACCATAATCGTGTAATATCATACCGTTAGACATTTTCCTGTGGGGATATGTGAAGTCTTAAAGTTTATGCGGACAAACGCGTGTCATTCGCCAGTTACCAGTCGAAATGCTCCAAAGAGTCATCGAAAATTGGACTCATCGAATGGACCATCTGCGACGTGGCAACGGCCAACATTTGATAGACATAATCTCCAAAAAATAAATGCCAAGGAATGTTCTTTCAAATGATAATAAACATTTTCCATCAAATTTGAATTTTCTGTGTTTTTCTCTTTAAAAAAGTAGGGAACCTCGAAATGGATTACCCCTTACTACCCAAAGTAGATAGATACGAAGAGTGATGACGGATGTAGCTGCATTCCCTTCTGCTGGTGTCTAAAATTAAATTTTTCCAATATTTCTTCAATGTTGATCACCTAATTTATAATTTAATTTATTCTTTCTTATAGAGAATAAAACGAACTTAAGCTTGACTTCAAGTTTCATCTGTATGTAGAATTAATTAATTATTTAGGCTTAAATTCTTTATTATAAGGATATAAAGAAAAATTATACACCAGCATTTTCTGGTAAAAAAGAATGCTGATGACGGATGTAGCGATCCATAAAATGCATAATATTCTGCTAGAGTCTAATTTTTCTTTATCTCTTTATAATAAGAAACTTAATCCTAAATAATTAATTAATTCATTTAAAAAATAGTGCAAATAAAAATTAAAATTCATGTAATAAAAACTATTTAAAGAGGGATTTTAGTATAACAATCGGTATTTACCTTAAAAAATATGTATTATTTTGTCAAAAGGGATGTATAGTAACGTTCTGTATACCCAAGTATTGCAATTTTAATTGCTAATAATAATTGCAGCCGTTAAGCCTTTTAACATGATTTTAATATATTAGTTTGGAATTATTTGCGGTATTAATTCGTTTACAAAAGTTAGTACTCGAAAAATTATGGAGGGTTCAATACTAAAAATGGATCGCACTGTACTGTACTGAAAACGGTAAAATTTTTCAAGTACTAACTGTAGTTAAGTATCAATTAAATACAGTAAAAAGTACAATTCCAAAAGGCTATTGATATGATAGACGAATTTCGTTTACCATCCCCGGTCTACAATAAAAGCGAACATATTTTTTATTTTGTTTTTTATTCAATGATTTGGAAGAGCTCACATTAATCACATTGTTCCAATAGCAGCAACTTCTGCAAAACAATTGTAAAAAAATCAGAATAACTACAATGGAACAATCGAGGGCTAAGGAGACAAGAGTAAATAAAATGGACTAAAGTAATCATGTGGATGTCTTTGTGTCTCATTTTAGTAGTCTTCGTACAATGAAAATAAAGTTTGAATGCAAAAATGTCGGTGAACAACGTTAGCTGGCTCGTTGATTTATAGGTGGAACAAATAAACGGTAGTAATAATTAACTGTACTGAAAGGATGACAGCTACAGAATAGTGTTGTTTAATCAACAGAAAAAATGGAAAACGCTGCATGTTTAATGTGTAAGACAGCCATATGCACGTATGTACATACATATGCTGGTATATACTCGTATAACTTTTTAAATTATTTTTTTAATAGCCCTGTTCGCTTCAGTCTCTTTATCACTTTTCTCACTGTTTATATTTATTTCCACACTTCGTTTACCTAAGAAACTGAAGTTCGAACCCACGATAATTTTTGTTTCATATACCTGTGAAAACCTTTTTAGAACATCCGAAAGACCATTGCTTTCTGCTAGTGTCTAAAATAAAAATTTCTCATTTTCTTTAAATATTAATCATCCAAATTGAAAAAAATGGGTATGCCGATAGAAGTGAAAACTAACTAACTAACTAACAAACTAACACTTGTGATGCAAATACATAATTTACAATATAATAGTTGCCATTCACATTGATAAGTTCATTTTATGACACAACATTTGTAGCTAATCAAATTAAAACACTTAAAAGAAATTTGTAGCTACCCAAATTAAATAAACTAACCCTTGTAACAGGTAAAAACCTATACATATAGCACTTAATCAACAACAGAGGGTATTAAATCAAAATTTTAAAATTTTCAGTAGAGATAAAAAACTGTTTGTGATTACATTTTTAGATAAGTTACATTTTTAGATAAGTTTTAGTCCGAACATATTATAGTAAGCAAATTCCATTTGAAAATATATTTACACTGTTTTTCTTTTAAATTTTTTGCAATTATTGCCAAATAAATCTATTTTTTGAGTTACTACCATTTTTCTGAAATTTCTCGATATATTCTTTTGTATTATTTTAAGTTGTGACGCCTTAGGTGAAATTTTAATAAAGTTTCAAAAAATTTTTTCTCGAAAAAATAAATTTTTATCTTGCCTTGTAGTGATATTTTATCAACAAGATGGTATCAGCTTAACTTTTTTTATATCTTAAATGCTTGTTCTTAACCCATTATGTCCGAGAATATTTTATTGCAAACATTAAAAAAAAAATTATCAAACTCCAATCTTATGCTAGGAACACAATTGGGACGAACGACGAATTTTTCGGTGCGAATTTTGGTAGTCAAAAATAAAACACATTTGTGCTTATGAAAATTAACACAATACCGCCGTCAAACAAAATTCGTCGTGCGTGACGAACACTGCGATAGATTTATTTCTTTACTCATGAGAAGAACTTTTCGTCATAATTTTTTTTTTCATCCTGGTCCTGCGGGAGCCAGGAAAGACTGTTGCCATATGGCAACGCCAGGAACTATATCAACTTATAAAATATAACTTTGAAATAATTTTTTTAGCAGATATATTTTATTAAAAAACAAACATAAACATAGATACATAACATAAATATTTTTTTCTAATAAAGTAACATATTATAAATAACTTTATCTCTGAATAACTAGGTTCTTGTGTGATAATCAGTAGAACATTTAATACAAAGCCCAATGTTGCACTTTCTACAGGCTGTTCGACCAATGGTTGTGCAAGTTTCTCCAGCGCAACGTCGTTTTTTAGTTATTGGTATAACAAGATGATCTTTACCATCATAGCGAAGAGCATCTGCTGCATAATCTTCATCGTAACGTCGTTTGCGTGAAGAAACTGCTCCACTTTGCTTTCTTGGTTCTCCAAAGTGCTTACAGTAGTAAATGGCAATTTGTCTTTTAAATTCATGCTGGCTCATTTTACTCATCTCTATTCTTTGAAGTTTCTAAGCTTTCTGAACATATACGTCTACCAACCATGTAAATATAGAGCTCCACCATTTTTTTCCACGGTAGCCAATACGATAGCAATTGACATTTTGATCTAGTCGATCAACTCCACCCATATACTTGCTGTATTCTGCGGCAGAGCATGGTCTTTGAATACTTACTTTTTTCTTTCGAGTATCTCGAGATCTTGGAAAATGGAGTGGCACCAAATGGAGTAGATGCAATCAAAACAATCGAATTATCCAACCATTGCGTCAGGCATATTTTAGGTTCTTTTGCAACAGCGTAGTCACAAAAGCCGCGATCTTCTTTATATCTTTCTTTTTGACTATTGGACAGTTCTTCGGAACATGGTTTTCGCGGGTTGTCCCAGTTGAAATATAGCCTCCATTTTATAGGACGTTAAGCAGCTGGAAACCAGTGAAAAGATTGTCAAAGAAAAAACTATATGGCAAATTTCGCTTTTCTTTTGGAAGTTCGTCGATCATATTTATTAGTGGGGCTGCGCACTTTCCAAACAGCTTTTCATACTCTGCATTTGAACGTGGATTTCTTCCTTCGTAAATATCAAAATTTATTAAATATCTACTTGGTGTGCAGAGTGACCACACTTTGTAGCCAAATCTTGTTTCCCGAAATTGGAAATTATGCTCTCATCATACGACAAATTTTGTTCCGGGTGAAAATTCTTAAGCATGTTGACTTTTAAATGGTCTGTAATCGGACGCAGTTTCCACATCTTATCAGCGCCATTGTCGCCTTGAGCATTGCCTATACAAAATGTAGACAACTACATATTTCTTGAAAACGATCCCGACGCATGCTTTCAAAGACGAGATTATTTCGTAAATCATCTTCGACCGACCACATGTCTCTTGTTCTTGCCTGTGTCCTGTTATTAAGAGGATACCAATAAAGCAGCGAATTTCAGCAGTAGAAATGGCCCTTAAAAACTGCCTATTCGTTAGATTTGTCAGCGATGTGTTGTATTAGAAAGTCATCGAAAAACTTCTCAAACTGCTCATGTGGCTTTAGGTGCAGACAATCTTCATAATTGCTCTCAGGAAATATTGAAATTTTTGGAGCGAAATCATTTTTAATCCAAGTAATTTTTTGTCCTTTATCAATTGTTGTCAAAGGAAACAACGGGGTACAAGCTGTTGTTTCTTTCTGTTGAGCATTGACACTTACCGAAGAATTTGCACCTGAATTTTGTAGAACATCTTCAGATGTTTGATTGTCGCTTTCCACCTTTAAAAACAATTTCACAATTCGATTTCAGCTGAGAAGGACAAACGTCATCTGGTATACCACCTTCTTCTTCTGCAGCGTCATCTTAACCGCTTATATAGCCATCATTTTCAGGTGGTTCAATAAAAATCTTTGTCACTTCATCTTCAGTTTCGCTATCAAGCTGCTCCAGGAAGTCTAAGGCTTCAGATAATGTTAACTTTCTGTAAAATTTCAAACATTATTCACTATGCAAAAATGAATCCTATAGTGCCTGCCGTTGCCATATGGCAACGTGTATTAAAAAACTTAAATATATATGTATATGATATCAACATTTAATATATAACGAGTGATTTTTTAAGAGCTTGAGAACTTTTTTTTTAAAAAAAACGCATAAAATTTGCAAAATCTCATCGGTTCTTTATTTGAAACGTTAGATTGGTCCATGACATTTACTTTTTGAAGATAATTTCATTTAAATGTTGACCGCGGCTGCGTCTTAGGTGGTCCATTCGGAAAGTCCAATTTTGGGCAACTTTTTCGAGCATTTCGGCCGGAATAGCCCGAATTTCTTCGGAAATGTTGTCTTCCAAAGCTGGAATAGTTGCTGGCTTATTTCTGTAGACTTTAGACTTGACGTAGCCCCACAAAAAATAGTCTAAAGGCGTCAAATCGCATGATCTTGGTGGCCAACTTACCGGTCCATTTCTTGAGATGAATTGTTCTCCGAAGTTTTCCCTCAAAATGGCCATAGAATCGCGAGCTGTGTGGCATGTAGCGCCATCTTGTTGAAACCACATGTCAACCAAGTTCAGTTGTTCCATTTTTGGCAACAAAAAGTTTGTTAGCATCGAACGATAGCGATCGCCATTCACCGTAACGTTGCGTCCAACAGCATCTTTGAAAAAATACGGTCCAATGATTCCACCAGCGTACAAACCACACCAAACAGTGCATTTTTCGGGATGCATGGGCAGTTCTTGAACGGCTTCTGGTTGCTCTTCACTCCAAATGCGGCAATTTTGCTTATTTACGTAGCCATTCAACCAGAAATGAGCCTCATCGCTGAACAAAATTTGTCACATTTGAACATTTCGAACCGAACACTGATTTTGGTAATAAAATTCAATGATTTGCAAGCGTTGCTCGTTAGTAAGTCTATTCATGATGAAATGTCAAAGCATACTGAGCATCTTTCTCTTTGGCACCATCTCTGAAATCTCACGTGATCTGTCAAATACTAATGCATGAAAATCCTAACCTCAAAAAAATCACCCATTATAATTTTTACGCAAAAACAAAAATACACTTCTTACAAAATTAATTAATCAAACTACTTAAAGAAATACAACAAGTTCTGAAAAATATTAGCACCTACTTTTTCAAGTAATCCGTTTTTCTAAAATTTTACAACTTATTTTTTTCACTTCCAAAATACAGCTTATCAACAAGATGTTTTAAACCACAGATAACTAACCAGATTACCCACTTGTGACGTTTTAAAAAGTACATTATCATTTGTACTTGCAACAAATGTTTAAAGCAATGAGTAAGAAGTACCAGCTATATGTTGCCATTGCTAACATATGTTTTCCATTAAGTAAACAAAAATTGGAAACAAAATTTTAACAAAGATTATATTTTTCTTAATAATATTTAAAATTAACTGGTACAATAATTTCGTTAAAAGTTATTAAAATATATTACGGTTGTTGCAAAGCGCAGTTAAAAGTTACAAAAATACAACATGATCATAAAGTTGGAAAAAATGTGCAATAAAAGTTTTTTAAGTCGCATTTGTTCAAAAAGTCTCAATGTTAAAGAGAATTCAAGGAATTTTTGGAAGCAAATGTAGTTGGAAGCGGAGGAGTCCCGTCTAAATTATTTGATTCCTTATGGTAAACAATTTTATACATGTATGTGACTTCATAAAGGTTGTGCAATATACATACATAGATGCTTATGTGCATTACATGAATGGTTCTCCGGCGAAGTGCACGTTAGCAACTAGAACATAAGGAAATGTTCTTGTACATGATATTATTATTACATAATATTATTTCAAACCAAATCTAACGTTTTAAGGGATTCGTGTGGAATTGAGGACCCAAGAAACGAAAACCTAAAACAGTATACAACTATATTTCATAAAAATAAATAAGAGTGTTTGTCAGCAAACGAACTAAATCATCTACAATCAAACAAAATGCTAGATTAGTAAAAGAAATGCAAAAATCTGCCACAAAAATTTATAACTACAACCGAAAATGTGTGTACGGCAACTTAGTATTTAGTTGCTTTTTTAGTAAAATGGGTTCATTGAAAAGTTGTAAAATTTTACATCAGCAATCATCCCTAAGGTTATTGATCTTATTAATCAACTACGACCTCCTTAACAGCAATGAATAAACCTTTATTTCTCGATAAAGAAAATAAGGTAAGCAAATCAATCTGAATATACTGTTATATATACGAAAAATAAATTGCATTTTAATTTTAGGTAAATTGTGCCACTAGTTTTGATAACTAGTTCACATAATGTTTTTGCGCGAGATCTAAGTCCTGAAATAGAAACCGAAAGCTTTACTTAACTGGCCCATTACACGCTATTCTGAAAATATTAAATCAAATACGCCTTCGTATCGTTTGTAAAAAAAGCAGGAGCGGAAATGCTCTTGGTTCATTGGTTCAAGTTGCATTCGTGCCAACATTCGGTCAACACGAAAGCTTGCTCCACCACGTAATCATTAATATTAAATGATGCTGCACTAAATTACAAAAAAATACATATTTTTAGTTTAATTGAATTTAAATAGAAAATATTTTCAGTTTTCATATTTAGTTTTGGATTTTAAGTGAACATTTTAAATAAAGTAATTTATGTATTTTTATTTTCTGGTTTTATTGATGTTTTGTTTCTAATTTCAAGTAACGTTAACAGCAGAAAATGGTGAACGTAATACAAATAGTTTGCAGTTGTTGGAGATATTTGTAGCATATTTCTCAATTTATTAGTATAAGTAGATAGTTAAGAAAGAAGATTACAATTAAAATATACATTTAATCGTTTCCAGCACCAGTTTTTTTCGAAGGGAATGTCACCAATAGGTAATTTGGTTAGATTTAAATACGACTGACATTGGAAAAAACAAGTTACATACATATATTAAAAAACTAAAAGGAAACTTGTAACATATTTACCTTGAGATTTTAGTCACCATTAACAAAACAGACCTGCCAACTCAGGGTAATCATCTATCCAATGTAAGAACCTGCTTAAATAAGACATATTTTAATCCAACAAGACGATTTTTTGTAACATATCATATTACATAAATCAAAATAAATAATTCCAATTGTGTTTAAATATCAATTGGAAGTACACACTGTTGAACCGAAATTTGTACATAGGATCATAGTTCCTTCTAATGCACAAAATCCTCCGGGCAATAATTCACTTTTAAATTTAACAAATGTAATATGTTTAGTTGGTTGGATTTTTCGGGAACTGATGAAATTTCTCCCCTTTTGAACAGCCCCTTATGCATCGGCGACTACTGAAATAGCAAAATAATTTAATTAAAAACAAATTAATTGGAATAGAAAACCTTTGTTATACTTACATTTTTTCCTGTTGGATTGTTGTTTTATTTCCTTTTGTTTGTTTCTTTTTATGATATTTGTTAAAATTTTATTTTTGCCACAAATTATTTTAAAGCTATTTATAACAATTAATTTTACATACAAATCGAATTTTATTAGAATTTTCCACCAGTTTCACAAATTATTTTGTAAACAATAAAATGTCAAATTGCAGCTATAACCAGAAAGAGATAGTAATATAAGAAAAGCATTAACTCTTTCTAGCACTTTCCAACGAAAGCTGTGATCTGGCAACACTCCAATTTTCGTGTCTTATCTGGTCTGATTTGTGTTTTAAACGAAACTGACTTTTTTTACTTTAAATAGTAAAAACATCATATAAACATTCTCAAATATTCGCTCATTTAATATTTACCGTTACCCACGTTTAGCAAATGCTAAGTAAATACTGATACAGAGAGTGTTGCCATATGGCAACAGTAGGATACAACGGGTTAATTTCAGATATACTACTACAAGCAGAATTCAGCCATTTCTGAACCTATTTTTATATTTTTCTTAATTTGAAAGGTTATGCTTACAGATTGGTCCAGTTTTAAAAACAGTTCATTATTTTCAAAAGTAAAGGTTGTCCCCATACAACATACATGTTTTTTTAGTGTATAAAGAACCGTAGAGGGCACCAAATTCATATTTAAAAAAATTGCTTATCACTATAGCTCCCCAACAAAAAGTAATTAAAAAATAAATTTAAAGGGTGTCCCCATAGGTGACGTAATTTGACCTTTATGGGCCTATCTTTTGAACCGTTAATGACAAAACCTTGAAAGTTTGACAGAATGTCGATTACTACGACCGTTATAATAAAAAGTATATCATACAATTATTGTAATTTTTGACCTTTTGAATAATTTTATAATAAGGTTTTAACGCTCTAGGTCTTTTTTATAAAAATATTGTTATTAATTTTATTTTTATAATCGATATTTCGCTACACCATTGGGTAGCATCGTCAGGAATTAAAAAACAGTTATATAATATTTAATTGAATGAAAAAATTAAAATGATTGAAAAAACTTTTTGTCAATCAAATTTAAAAAATTAACATTTCAAAAACATTCAAAAACAAAATTTTTAAAAGCAAATAAAATGTTACTACGAATGATAAAAAACATTTTTAAACCTATTCATATTTACATAAAATTTCTTATATTAAAAATGTTTAAACAGTTTTTAGAAAAACCAAAATAATTTCACATTTATACATATATGTACATAAATTACACCGGAAAAGTTACAAAGAATTAAAGATTATATTATACTATTATTTTTTATGTACTAAATGTCTATAATTCTGTGCAACATTTTCTGTATCTGCTTTAAAATTTATTCTTTTTTCAATCGGAACTTTAATTATTTGTAACATTTCTAACATATAACGACGTTTATAATTATTTTCCAAATTTAGAATTGATACATTTTCAAAGTTGGGATAGTGATTACTTTTTGAACAGTGGGAAGACAATGCTGTTTTTTGTAAACTGATGTTATCCCTGTATCTCTGGTCTGATTTATGTCCAGCTATTCTCGTTTTCAGTTTATTCTTCGTTGTACCTACATATACTTTATTACAGTTCTCTTTGTCATTTCCCTTACAAGGTATTTTATACACTAAATTTGACATATCTAATTTTTCTATTTTATCTTTTGGCTTGCTAAATAATCTATTTAATGTATTATACGTTCTATATGCCATCTTGTATTTAACTGTATCAAATATTTTTGATTTTT